>JAZEWT010000019.1:6462299-6482640 GCA_036362905.1 Mordacia mordax | reverse complement strand
GCAAACTCCACACAGAAAGGCACCCGAGCCGAGAGATTCGAACCCGGGACCTTCTTGCTGTGAGGCGACAGCGCTAACCACTGCGCCACCGCGCCGCCCCCTTCCAACATCAGTGGTGCCAAAATGAAGTGTCCTCATTTACGTGTGCCCCATACAGTTGAGCGCTATCTTCACGCTGCTGTTGCATTACATTAGAGAATGCGATATACATGCAGGATGGTTGCGAGCGGAGGTGAATATAAGCCAGTATGGTCTGGTATGGCCTATCGGTAAGGAAGTGGCCGAACCGTTCAGTTAATCACGGAGAATGAATTGCAAACTGCGAAATGTTTAAGACATTTGAAAAACGTGAGATAGCCATAGCAAGATGAGATCAATCAGGTCCTGAGCTTGGTCTTGAACGGAGCAGGGAGTTGACAGCATGGATGGCTGGGGAATGGGAGTTGAGAAACAATAATAATAACAATTGTACTTCGAGACCACTCTTTCACCAGAGGCTTACAAAGCGCTGCACAGAGCTGTGAATGACATGTTTAGGCAAAATGATCGGTTGACGGGGGAACCTCGCCGTGTAAAGAGTTCGCGTGTGGGTTGCTGTAACGATTGTTTACTGATTATTTCGCGGTTATATCGTGGTCACCATGAGTCATGATCAATCCACTGCTGGACGAAAGCCTCTCACAAATAGTTGCCACCCCTCATGATCCACCCAGCTCCTGCACACGGGTCAATCTCATCATTCCATCTTTAATGTTGATCGGTCCTCTGGGGTGCTAAAATCCTTAGGCTGACACTCAGTGCATTACTATGCAGGCTTAAGGTAATTCTTTAGAGTTTTACGATGAACCAATTTATAAGATATAGAGAAGGGACTTTCCCGATAACGCACCTGGGAAGGGATGGCTGTTGGAATCGTAAACAATATTGTTATGAGTGAACACTGACACGTCATTTCTAGGAAAGCTGTAAAATACCAAATCATAGACAAACTAGAGGTGTAACGATTTACCACCTCCTGCCCCTCTCAGAGATTTGATGAAGTGTACAAAGTCAGGGCCACGTTTCGATATGAGATTTTTGCAAAATAAATATATAGCGTTGAATGTAGCGGCTACTCATGCCTACAGGGGTCATATGAACCCATTACATATAACGTATACAAAATATAAAAAATAACACATTGATTTTGTACCCTTGTGATTCGATACATGTGTAATGTGCTTGTTACACCTCCAACACAAACAATTTTTTCTCTTAACATCGTAGTCCCGTTGTCATCTTGTTCATCAATCTGTCATTTTAATAATCACACTTCTTAACGCCCTGTTTTCATCACCATGATTTAATGAGTAGTAATGTTATTAAGTTGTCAATAAAATAAAAACATATATTGGGGGAGGGCAGCGGTGGAGCGAGCGGTGGCAGCGTGATGAGCGCACTTGACTAAGAACCTGGGTGTCCGGAGTTTGATTCCAAGCCATGACTCGCAGTGATCCGTGATATTGTCACTGGTTTGAGTCGCTTCTTCTCCAACCAGAGCAGAATGGTCCGTCTCGTCAAGCAACTCCAGTGACTGACAGTACAAGGAGGCATTCTTCGAGTGGGATTGCATTGCTGTAAAACCTTGATTTAGCGGACTAATAGGAGAGAAAAGGTGTGCGGAACTCCCTTAAATCCGGATGTTTATATGACGATGTTATATACGGAGTAATTACCTGTTACCCTATAGCGGTCCATTATGTCGAGGTTTTACCGCAATAATCATTCTATTAATAAATATATTTTAATCCAGTAAGTAGTGATGAGCTATAATTGCATTATATTCCGTGACCTGCGTTGTAATGGCACAAGATCCTGGGTATAGTCCCGCCTTGCACCCTGTGTTTGCCGGGATAGGCTCCAGTCTCCCGCAACCCTGTACAGGATTAAGCGGGCATTGATGATCACTGACCGAGCACAACAAAAGGATGGGGCTTATGGGGGACGGAACCCCAAATATGACAAATTATTTAATGAAGACACAACAACGAGTGGGTGCGACAGGAGTTAATTTGGACAAACTAATCGGGTATTGAAAATCAATATAGCGATGCGTAGTTACAAGAATTATATCGCTCATTTTCGATTACCCGCTTGGACGTATAGACCAGAAACACAAACGTTGACGAATGCAATGGGACAGACAGCTGAATAATAATTCAGTCAGCTTGTATATAAGCTGCGAGGATCCGTTGAGCTAAGAAGCGCTTTTTAATGGTTGTCCAGTGGCTAGGGGTAAGAATGTTACAAATGGCAGGGCACTAGTGCGGTGAGTTTGTTTATTTATAAATACGGTGACAAAGGTAGCATATTTTTCATCTCAGAATTATAGCCAGACGGCGCAACATCCTGTCACTCTCCGACACTGAGAAGCTAATCTACATCTTCATGTTTTCAAGACTTGATTACTGCAATGCACTCCTCCCTGGCACCCCTGCCTACAAGATCAATCGTCTTCAACGTGCGCGGAATGCGGCTGCTGGAGTCATCACTCGCACGCCCGTCAACGATCACATATGCCCAGTACTGGTGTCTCTCCATTGGTGACCGGTTAAATATAGGATCGAATTCAAGATCCTCCTTCTCACCTACAAGGCTCTCACTGCCGCTGCTCCGACATACATCCGTGACCTACGTGAGGCACCCTCCTCAACACGACCACTTTCATCCTCCAACATGGGCTTGTTGCATGTGCCCAGATCGCACCTCCATCGACAGGTGACAGAGCCTTCTTTGCGCGCTGTTCCCAAACTCTCGAATGTCCTTCCATTGGAGGTTTGGTCAGCCGAGTCCCTGGGAATCTTCAAATCTCGTCTCAAGACTCACTTGTTCCATAAGGTCTTGAAGTCCCCTGGCTAGGAGTGTTGATGCTGCTTACTGCTGTGTGCTTGGGTGGTAGTACACTGTTCATCTGTGCCTGCTCAGAAACACTTGTTCCTTACTTTATTTACCAATTATTTGATTGACCAATTATTTTATTTGTTATTTCACGTACATTGATGTATAGTTTTTATTTTACTTCAATTGAATTTCTCTGATGTTGTTGTTGACATGCCGTTCCGTCCACAGCTCTGTGCAGCGCCTTGTGACCCTCTGATGAAAAGCGCCCTAGAAATGCAATTATTATTTGTTGTAATCGCAAGAATGTTACATCTCGAGCATGCAAGTTCACTGGGGGTTTTTTTTATGTAAAAACAAACATCTATCTATCTAAGTGGGGGAAGTGTAATCTTGAAAATTAATTTAGATATCATGTATTCGGCCTATGGGGGGAAACCGGAGTACCCAGCTAAACCCCACGTGGACACGGGGAAAACATGCAAACTGCACACAGAAAGGCACCCGAGTCGGTAAGCGAACTCGGGGCTTGCTACTGTGAGTCGGCACACAAACTGCTACGGGACACCTTCGCGCCTCGGTTGCCTCCGAGTTGAGTGGGAACGAGGCGTTTGGCAATTTATTCCCAAAACGTCTGCCGGCCGTTCCGCTGTTGCCGCCGGGCTGGGGTGGCAGGGTATGCCGAGGGCGAGTCTCTCCCACGATCCGCGCTTGCGCTTTACTCAGCACATGCAGATAAAGCCAACTCAGCCGCCGAAGACAAACACGTTATCTTTGGGCGATGGAAGAAAGCAATTACCTCGCATTGTACGGATGACGGCATCCGTTATCGCTCAAATCTCCGGGTCCTCTGCTGTAATTGTGCCAAGGACGGTATGGGGGGTGGGGGGAACGTCCTGTCGGATTCACATCAACCGTCGCTGCACATCGCGCCACGAGTGGAGACCCGCGGACGCGTGCCCACGAGGAAAGGGAGATGTGCTGAATCCAGGCAACACAATCAGATTAATCTTATTCACGCTTAATTCTGAATTCCGCGCTAATTTAAATTAAGTTAAAAGATTTGCATAATTTAACATTTTTGCTGAATACTAAGGAGCCGGTCATACGCAGTAACCTTAGAAGGGATTATGATTCAGCTCGTGGGGCGAGAAAAGAAATTGCACATTTTAATTTGACAGTACGGCATGTGATAAGGTCGCAGGGGAACGGTGAACGCGAGCGCTCTTCAGACTGCCTTCACCTGATTTCTCTGCGCGTCATAAAACGAGAGGAAAGTGTATATGTCGTGCGATTCACGCGCGTAAAATATCTCGCCGAGTCGCATGGGGTCCATTTCAAGGGAGTCCCGCACCGCGACGTTTGGCCGGTGCCGTTGACAATCGCTCGTCTCGATGTGGGAGGAATAGAAGTGTAAGCCTCCAATCAGTGAGCCTTCGACGCGCCACGTGGCCTCAAGGTGCGCCCGGCCTGGTACAAGTGTCGTGGTGACCTCACCCCTGCCACTTAGTGGCGAGCGGCGTTTGATGTTGTTGTTGGAAAGCGGTCACAATGGGAATATTCGTGCACTCAAAAGTGCCGACACTCGAAACTTCGCACAATAGATTTAAGAACACGTCGCTTTTCTGCTATTACCTGGCGACCTTTTCACAACAGAGCTACTTTCCATAGCTTTAAAAATAAATTATGCACGCGCAATGTAAGTCCTAAGCTCGCATTAATATAAAAAAAAACGGCGACATATTCTGACTGCTTTCTAACACCTATGCAAAAAATATATTTTTACTCCTAAGAAGTGAATGCTTTTCTATAAACTGTTTCACGAAACCAGTGGCTCGAGGTCTCTGTGCAGACGCAGCTCAGCAAAGCCACAGAGCAAGTCTCAGGCCAGGCCGTCAAAGGCAACACGAGTCTAAACATTCGAAAATGAAACACAGCTCTGCTTCATGGCCGGCTGGCCAGCCCATGTTGGCTCCATTGACTCATAGCCCAGCTGGCGATTAAATTGGAAATCTAAACAGCGAGAGACCCAGACATCGCAAACCGCGGGATGTGGCGGATGGGCTCAGCTGACCTGGGCGGATCGGCCAGGGATGTGGATGAAAGGGGCGGCATTATGTTTGACGACATAATGCGTATGTTAATTTATTTGCACGGATGTGTTTATTATATGGGTTTGCGGACAATGGTTGTATGCGGACAAAACTGCCCGGTACTGTTCGTTGAGCCAAAACGAAGAGACCCACGGAAGAGGTGGAGGGGAGAGGGGGTGTAATATGCGCCTTTGGTATCGTTTTGAAGCGAAGTGAAAATCAATGGGTTTATTGGCTCTGTGGCATCTTACATAGGCGGCCTGTTTCATTGGCCATTGGAAATTCCCGTTACAAGTAATGCCTCGTTGTTCGGCGGACTGGCTTTACGGCGGACTCGCTGACAGGACTCGCTCGTACGGATGGCTGGATGGGTTGACGGCAGGCTGCCTACATGGCATGCTAGCCTGAGGGAGTGTAGCTTAGTGAAAGTGCCACCTTGAATTCTAAATACCATACTGATGCAATATATCAAAAACAAAAGTCAGCTGTGGGCCCCTTCGCACCGCGGCAGGATTTGGTGCAGTTCCAAATGCCATGTATCTTGTCACCCCTAAATGATTGTGCCATCTGCTGTGGAGCTGATGTCAGAGCTGTGCCGCTCAGGTAGGGGGTGGGCTACTGGAATAAAGCGGGTGCATGTATTGCAACCTGCATAGCTGCAGGGTACAGATGCAACAAGCATTATTGCCACAGAGTGATAGGTTGAGCGTGCTCCTCCCGCTACTACTGGAGGCTTGGAGATGGATTTCGAGCTTGTTGGGATGATATAACAGAGGCTTAGTGAGCATCAGCTAACTAGGCACATTACATATCTATTAAACGCTCAAGAAGGGTTGTTATTTTTTCATTCTTCCGCCTGTTACAGAAAATTATTGTGTGAGTTTATCTTAAAATGTAGAGAGAAACCGCTTTGATAGACTTTCACTAAATAATATCATGGAACGACGGTACTAAAAGGTATCGTTTTTTTCTTGCGGAAGGAATAAATTCTCCCAATTAATTTTACATGAGCTCTGGCTTTTTCTGTCCTGCATGAGTACATGCACGAGTGCAGTCCTTTCATCACTCCACTGCTGGACGAAGGCCTCCAGCACCGTGCGGTTTGGTGGGAGCTATTTGATCGCACATCTGGTCCGTTGGCGTTGGGGGATGGTAAAGGTGGAAGCACAGAAGTGCAGCAAAACAACGGCTTTTGCTGCACCACCCATCGCGTGAGTGCCAAGACAGCCTCGTTGCAACCTCGTTGCGCGTGGTGGCAGCAAGTGGCCGGACCATTGCTAGCGTAACGGCCACCAATACTGTCCGCGCTAAGCCCTGCCCACGCTAAGCCCTGCCCAATCCCCGAGATCAGCCTCAACCCAAGCGATTCAATCACAGGCACGCGTCCTACACTGCGCCCCAACTCATCCGTCTATGCACTTAATTATCGAGAAGAGTTCCTGTTTCAGTTCACTTTAACAGCCAATAACAGGTCAACGATACCAGGGGATTATGCCGTCAAAGATAAGCAAGGAACACTCACAACGTTTTGGCCGAATGTCCTCAGTAGTGGGGTGGGGGGGAAGCTGATATTTTCTTTCGTCGCTCTGTCATACTGTCAGGTAATCAGCCGGTGGATTGAATTGACTAAGCGGTTATGTTGCTGTCACCGATCAGGGTTCATAATGAGGATCTCTGACGATGCGTGCGCTGCTCTAGGAGAGAGGTCGCTTGTCCTCCTCCTTCGGCGAAGGCACGCAGGGCACAGGGGGTTCTCAATACGGTCCACGGTTCGGGTGGAGTGGATGCAGTCGCACTACTGTGATTTGTGTCTTTCAGTTCGTCAGTCAGTTACGTTTGTTTTTGTTTAATCCGGAAGGAACCGCTGAGCTATCTTGCTCTTTATAGGAGTTGTTCCAGCAAGGAGGGGTAAGCGCAAGTTACAACGTGTCAATACATCGGGGGCAAATTAGTCAGGACAATAAACCTGGGCAGCGTGTCTTTGGACTGTGGGAGAAAACCGGAGTACTCGTCGAAAGCTATGTGCGCACGAAGAAGAACATGCATACGCCGCACAAACAGGTACCCGAGCTGGGAATCGAACCCAGGTCCTTTTTGCTGTGAGACAGCAGCGTTACTCACCGCGCCACCGTGCCGTCTGTAATCTTCCATCTTTGAAAGAGATATGCGCAGCGGTATCTTCTCGTGTAGTTGATGCTCACACCAGTGCCTTCGAGGAGAAATGTCTAACACACTGGTGGATCATCAATCGCATTCTAACGCAGCAACAACCGCGGAGCAGCTGTTTTTGGGTGGAAGACAGCAGCCTTCTCGGGACCCGAAGCCGTTAACGCTTATTTTCGCGGCACATTTAGGCGCAACTACTACCATCATCTGGGCGAAACGGACATCGTTTTTTGGAATCCAAATATGATCGGTAGAGGGGTGGCGCTAATGGTGGTGCTGTGCCGAAATAGTCCGATATTTCCTACAAAAGGACACGTGGCAGACACACCATCTTATCTTTTTCATCGCTAACAGCAACACAGCTCTTCACAATTACCCGTGTGTGTTTATATTACTTGTATAAAAAAGACTCTCTGAGCAGCGAAGGCCCTCTCATTAATAAGGCTGTATATGTGCATTGCGGTGGGTCAACTTACCATTTGTGATATTTTTCAATTCCAGTACAACCAATTTTGGCGTTTGCCAAACATCCTTAAACCTCTTCGCGAAATTCCACTGTGTCAAGTTACATCTCGAGTACGGTTTTGTGCAATAAACGCCATAAAATGCCGCTGCATGCACGATGCGGCGTGTGTTGTAGCCTGTGTAGGATTTTCTATTGACCTTGGGAGAGATTGCAACTAGGCTATGCTGAATTATAATGGAGATCTCACAGATAATTTGTATGCTACATAGGACCAGTGTTAATGTGCTGCTTGTACCGCTGTCATTTTACGTGTCAACGTGCTGGCTTTTTTGCTCATTTTTAAGCCAAGCAATGTTTCGGAAAAAAAACCCAAAGTACTTGTTAGGATTGTGATATGCTACTACCTTACATATAAAAATAGATCACGATCATGTTGTTTGCGTCTGTATTATTACCGTGACTGGCCTTCCACAATGCATATTATATCTGGCAGTGAAAATAAATATCCGTTCAGCATTCTCAACGTTAGCACACAATGCCATTATTAAAATGGTATTTTAATTATCTCACATGATCAACTTACAGTTTAATTAATCCACGGTTTAATTAACATTTTGGTCGCCTAGTAATTAATGGAAGCATTAATTAATATGCCCCGTTACTTCGCAGCTGTCATAATGGAACGGGATTTATAATTTTATTTGACTGCGAGTAAAGTAAAATAAAAATCAAACACTCCATCTGATGTTGCATTCCGCATGCTAGCGAAAAATGGCAAAAGTACTAAAATGAAAACGGTCATTTTATCATTAAGCATGTGGCACATCAGCCGTACGTGATGTAAATGTGGTTTTCTCGCACGCTAACTCAATTTTGCGCCGATCTTTTATTTCATTAGACGCTCATCTTGTTTTCAACACCTGGCTAGGTAAACAATAGGAGTTGAATTGAGCCTGCCCCCAAAACCCACTGCTTCTACACAGCAGCAGCAACGGTAGCTCAGATCAGTCTCAGTACCCGCTTAATCTTGTACAGGGTCGCTCAAACTCCTTGCCACTTCCGTCACTATTCTCTTCAATAACTCACTGCACTCCGGCATCGTTCCTCCACTATTCAAATATGCCGCAGTTACCCCTCTGCTAAAAAAAATCTGGCCCCGATTAAAACATCCCTGATAATTACCACCCCATCTCAAATTTATCATTCCTCTCTGAGGTCCTTGAACGTGCGATAGCCGTGCAACTCCAGAAACACGTCCTCACCAATGACATCCTTGATGCCTTCCAATCTGGGTTTAGATTCGGCCATAGTACTGAAATTACTATGGACAAAGTCATTAATGACTTACTGGTCGCTGCTGGTGAAGGCTTGCCAAGTCTTCTGGTCCTCCTGGACCTAATCGCTGCCTTTTCTAGCGTTGACTACCGTACCTTACTTGAGCAACTGGAAGGCATAGGGGTCTCTGACTGTGCCCCTGCACTGGTTGAGCTCCTATCTCTCCGACTGGAAGCAGTTCGTCAGCCTCGGCGGACGTAGCTCAGAGATCCATCCTGGTTTGTCTGGAGTTCCTCAGGGCTTAGTCCTCGGCCCACGCCTCTTCAGCATCTACATACAACCACTGAGTCATAGTCTGCGCAGCCTCAATTTCAGCCACCACTGCTATGCCGATGGCGTGCAAATCTATATCCACGCAAAGCCATCCACAAATGCGTCTGGTCTTTGCGTGTCGCCCTCACTGTGAACTGCCGAAGGCCTGGCTCAATTCAAATTCCCACAAAACTAAATGGGGAACAAAGCAGAAGCTTCGCTCGTCGGAAACCCCGCGCCACTTGGCCACGGCTTGATCCCGGCCATTTGAGGCGCGACGACGGAACCGTCGAAGTTGCCGAGGCAGTTCCCGGAGTCTGGGTAGGAGTGTATTCTTGAGTCATCGCTCACCTTCGTGGTCACGCGTCATCATTTGTCGTGACGAAGGTGCCTCTTTCCATCTCAGAAATACCTACATGGCCAGACTGCGCAACATCCTGTCACCCTCCTGTCACCTGCTGAGAAGCGAACGCAGGTACGGCCTGGCAGACGCGGGTGAGGCGGTGGGGATGAGAGATGAGAGGCAGCGCCGCTATGCACGTAGACGAGGAGAGAGAGAGAGAGGAGAGAGAGGAGAGAGAGAGAGAGACCACGGGCGTAGGCTTGCTCTTCCTGCGGCCGTGCAAAGTCCGCCGAACGAACGAAAATGGTCGGACCTTTTGAATCCGGAGTCTATGAGCGACTCTTGATTCCTCACTCACCTTCGAGACACACATCCACAAGGTGACGAAGGTAGCCTTTTTCCATCTCTGACACATAGCCAGACTGCGTAACATCGTGTCAATCTCCTATGTGAGAAATGTATACACATTTTCATAATCTTCACTAATCGATTATTGCACAGCACTACTCACTGGCATCTCTGCCTACCTGATCAATCGTCTCCAACGTGTGCAAAATACGGCTGCAAGAGTCCTCACCCGCACACCCATCCACGATCACATATATCGCCAGTGCTGGTGTCTCTCCACTGGTTACCAGTTAAATACAGGATTGAATTCGAGGTCCTCCTTCTCACCTACAAGGTTCTCACTGGCGCTGCTCCGACATACATCCGTGACCTACTTCAGGCACCCTCCTCAACACGACAACTTCGATCCTTCAATACGGGCTCGCTGCATGTGCCCAGATCGCACCTCCATTCGATGGGTGACAGAGCCAGATCGCACACTACTCCCAGACTGCCCTTCCATTGGCAATTCGGTCAGCTGAGTCCCTTTGTATCTTCTAATCTCGTTTACAGAGTCACTTGTGCCGTAAATCTTTGAAAATCCTTTGGCCAGGCCTGTTGATGTGGATCACCGTTGTTGTGCTGGGATGATGGCTCGCTGCTGACACGCACCTGATCATTAACACCTACTCCTTCCTTTGTTTAATAATTATTTTTATCTCTTATTTATGTCCTTCTCAAAATTATAGCCATTATTTGACTTTCCATTGAACTGCTCTGATTTTGTTGTTGCTGCTTGCATGCCGTTCTCTCCACAACTCATGTTTGCAACTAAAAATTATCAAGCAAAAATTGTATTGTTGTTGATATGCTCGTTCATGTATCGTTATTGTCGCTTACATGCCGCTCTCTCAACAGTTCTGTGCATCGCTTTGTGACTCTTGGGTGAAAAGTACTCGAGTATTGAAATTATAATTATTATAATGCCTACGCGGCACTCTTTGTTGTTCAGTGTTCCAAAACAGCAACACGTGTTTTGATCATCGTGTAGAGCATTTTGAACAATTTCTGTAATAGCGCCTAACTATTAAATTATGTCTAACAGTTATTTCATCATTCTCGGATAGGCGACTAATTCCGCACCCTGTACATACAGAGTGGGTCCCGAAATACATGACACAGTCATAAGCAATGTCGCTTTAAACGTGTCACGTATTTCTGGCCAACATCCCTGCATAATAATCGCACTGCGTGGGCTGGCTCTGCCGCGGATGAGTGCGGCCCTAATGCAGGAGGGGGCGGTATGCGGCACGCTCGCCGTGCCGCCTGGCGCCTCGCACCCCCGCACGCTGCAGGGCGATTATCACTGGGCCACGGGCGCCACCCAGTGGTCCGTGGACACCGTACCCAAGTGGTCGAGCTATCACAGGCAGGCACGCCTAAGCATCGGTGCAGCCTTCTTCGGTTTTCTAACACCTCCAACGTTTTTATGTGTATGTTGTGTGGCGGAGAGACCCCTCCCCACCAACAACAATGTGGATATATCATCGAATGATTTGAGTCACCATTGTTTCCATCAACACGGGTGACTGCGGGGTCGTGCTGTTGACGAAAATTTTCCGTGCAGAGCTGCACAGTCACCCTGTAAGCTGTCTGCGTTCTACAAGCAGGAGTGAAAGTAATTTATTTCCTAACGACGCAACCCCTCTGCCCACCTGTACGGGTACTGAATATTTCGACCACTCTCGTACCTCTCGATTTATGTCACGTCCGCCTACAGGCGAATTGTCGACTTGGGTAAGTTGAACACAGCCCAGATCTCCTGTCATCCGCGACAAAGCAGTGGCTGAAGTTTCCAATTCATATCTGTAATCGGACCCCAAGAACGTCCAGTGCGGCTCGGTACCGATATGCAGAATAATTCGGCTCTCTTATGGTCCTCTCGTGGCCCTCTCGTGGCCCGCTCGTGGCCCGTTCGTGGCCCACTCGTGGTCCGCTCGTGGCCCCCTCGTCGCCCGCTCGTGGCCCCCTCGTGGCCTTCTCGTGGCCTGCTCGTGGCCCGCTCGTGGCCCTCTCGTGGCCTTCTCGTGGCCTGCTCGTGGCCCGCTCGTGGCCCTCTCGTGGCCTTCTCGTGGCCTGCTCGTGGCCCGCTCGTGGTCCGCTCGTGGCCCCCTTGTGGCCCGCTCGTGGCCTCCTCGTTGCCCTCTCGTAGCCCTTTCGTGGTCCTCTCGTGGCCTGTTCGTGGCCCGCTCGTGGCCCCTCGTGGCCCGCTCGTGGCCCCCTCGTGGCCCTCTCGTGGTCCACTCGTGGCCCTCTCGTGGCCCTCTCGTGGCCCCCTCGTGGCCCGCTCGTGGCCTGCTGTGAGATAGCCTTAAAACCAAACAAAAGTTAGTGTTGCTGATTTGCCGTTCTGATGTCGTCGTTGTTGTTGGCGTGTCGTTCTCTTGGCAGCTCTGTGCAGCGCTTTGTGATCCTCGGGTGAAAAGCGCTCTTTAAATGTAATTATTATTATCGGGGAAGGCAGTGGTGGAGGTGCGGGTTGCTAATTGGAGCGCGCTGCGCCGATCCCGCGGAGGAGTGTGTTGTGTCCTAATGAGAGGGACGCGGGATGGCGTCGTGCCACGGTGGCCGTCTGTGCCCACGCGGGCACCAGTGTGCAGGAGGTGGTTGAGCGGGAATCGAGTGTAAGCGGGAAGTTTAGGTTTAAAATTATAATCAGTGACTTCTGGGTTAGTCATGGGGCATATGTTCCAATAGCAGCCATCGAGTTTTGACAATATGACAACGACCACGTGCGTGAGTTGTGCTGCGTGTATTATTCTATTCTCAGGTGTGTTTATTTGTAGTGCCACATTGGCACGGTGTCCGCAACACAGTGTCCCAATGAATTCAATCTTGAAAACACCGTTTGGAGAGCTAATGTGACAATGTGTTTTCTTTCGTGTGAATTTTCCAAACAGGTCAAGCACTATTTTTTAAAATTTGTCATTATTACACGGTTTATTTTCACGAACAAGATCATAATTAATTTTAAGGTCAGGCTGATACGAAACAAATGGATAATCAATTCCCATAGCGAGGCAGACAGAGAGAAACAGCCAGATGCACAGCCGCCAGAGTCAGGGTTATACGCTCAACGATGTGGATCAATTTTGAACGGGACTTGGAAATGTTTTTGAACAGTGTGTGGGACTGAGATCGATGGGTGACTCAGGAGTCTAAGCACTGACCCTGCACCACTATAGACTAAGTTTGAATCCGTGTTATGGTCAAATTTTGTGATGTATTGATCTCAATCGTTTCAGCATTGAGAGAGGGGGAGCGCTCGAAAAGGCTATTCCGACGGAACAATTTTGGAAAGAAACTCTCATGCATCGAGTCGTGAAATCCTAAATCAGCACAGTCTTTATAATAATAATAGCATTTACAGAGCGCTTTTCACCCGAGGGTCGCAAAGCACTGCACAGATATGCGGAGAGAGCCGCACGTCAAAATCAGCACAGTCTCGAGCCTTCTTACAAATGAAACACAAAAAATTAAAACCATCGAAATCGATTTGGACTTCGCCTAAGTTGGCTGAATTCCATCTTTGAGAAATAAAACAAATGGTTTGACTGTCATGTGACAAATATCACTCTCAGTGTGTCCCCTTCAGTGTGTGGATGAAGTCACTCGAAGGGATTTTGGAAGTAGTTCTACGACATCTCATTCTGCAGGCTCGTTCTCTAACGCACAGGTGCCACTTTGCTCTGCGAGTGTTTTTAATTGATGGTTATCTGATGGAATGACGCCCATAGCACAGTTTGAAGTAGAAATGAGAAACGGATGAAAAGGTTAAATGAAACGAAACAGCAGTGCTCATACATTTCTTTACGATATAGACTCTTTCTGCCGAATGTAACTTTCTTTCTGGCAGAGATAGTTGCCTCTGAATGTCAATGTGTCACAGAGTCATAGCTAGCATTTGGCTGTCACGGTACCACAGTAAACACCGTACACTCAGCTTTTCAGGTGAGAGGAAAATACCCACGGTTAAGTGTAACCTCAACCAGACAAAGCCTCCCACAGGGGAAAGAAACAAAACAGTCACAACCAGGCATTTTGTGGGCTTTCAGATATTGAACTGGTTGTGACAGCTTTGGGTGGTGTGACAGCTTTCGTTTCGTGGAATTTTAGTCGCACACGCGGCGCACGGGCACCAGTGTTTTGTCGCCCAACACGTGACATTTGTTAGGCGCCACGTTTATGTAACACCTGCGCACAATTCCTAGCGTCCGCCTGACGAGGAAAATTCCACTTGTAGCTGAAGCACAGGTGCTTTAGTCTGCGCGCACTGCCCTGCTCTCCACGGCAGCGATTCGGCACACGTGACATTGTTAATAATGTTTTGTTGCTAATGGACTTTACGGTGGCCTGTGGACACGGAGACCAGAACTGTGCTAACGGCCAAATGGCGATGTACACCATCCAGTGGGCTGGTTGTGATTTCGCAAAGGATGTCAACCAATGGGCGGCTAGGAAATGGTCGGTGACCTGACGAACGCCTAGCTCTATTATATATATTAAGAGAAGATCCTAACTTTTGAATGCTGTCCGCGATGTGATAATTAGCACAGTGGACTTGCAATCCACTGGTCGCCGGTTCGGCCCTAAATGCCCCCATCTCATTGCTGTTCACTTGGCAGTGGGAATGGGTTCAGTACAGATAGTTGGTTCGCCGAGCCGCGTTATATGTGGTACTTTGAAAGGTAGGCACTGGTACCACTTGCGACACTCTGGCCAGTGTGGAAGAGTAGGCAGGAACGCTTTGTAGAGTTGTATAGATATAAGATGCTTGCTTCGAAAAGCTGTTCTCTCGGGACAGCCGCATAGATCGCTGCCCTCTCCATCGCGACGTTTTGCCTCGCACGTTAGAGGCATTCTCGGGCGCTGTGTGTGTGTCATGTGTGTGACTCCTATTTATATGTAGACATATAGTACATATATATGTAGGCATATAGTACATATAAATAGGAGTCAAACACATAGCACCTGAGGATGCCGTAATGTGTAAGGTGAAATGTCGTGATAGAGAGAGGGGGAGCGATGGACGCGGCTGTCCCGAGAAAGCAGCTTTTCGAAGCAATCGTCATGCATCGAGCCGTGAAAACCGACATCATTTGTATAGATGTAGTTTTTTTTACGGATCGATGTTTTTATGGGAATTGCTCTCATGAGCTGCTCTTTCTGGGATAGCAGAGTCAAGCGTCCCTCCTGATGATCGTCACTTCCCGAGGATTCATCCAGTGTGGTGGAGAAACGTCGCGAAGAAGAGAGGAGGAACACTCGACGTGGCTATCCTAAAAGAGCATATTTTGAGAGCAATTCTCATTCAATAGTTCTCAATAGGGAGACCTTTTCCGTCGGCAGTGGCGTGAGCATATAATTACAGGGCTGCACCTTTATCCTTGAATCTTTTACTATCATGGGTATAAGAATTCATCCCTCCACATCAGTTAAAAATCATTGCAACCTTATACCCCAACACGCAATCTTTCGTAGACATGCATTAAAATCACCATGTTTATCAGGAAACTATTTAATCAATTCTTAATTGTTACCACGAGGATTCTTGCGCGTCTGCGCTGAGCAGAGAAATTAAACCCGCTCTCACTGGGGAGAACAAGGAGGGTTAAAGGAGGGCGATTGGAAGCGGGCGTCAAGTTTGAATGGGCCAAGCCCCCTGCCCTTCTGCTGGATCTGAGGGCAGCGAGAAGAGGCATCTGGCCGAGAGATGGGAGAGATGACTGGGCGGAGGAGGGGGGCTCGCAGTGTAAACGGTCACTCGTGGAGAAGATACTGCTATTGAATTACCAGTGTGCCCCACCTGTAGATATGACTCGACCTTAATGAAAACCGTGCCAGCTGTTCCTTTAATAAAACATCACTCGTCCGCTGTGTAACAGAGGGGCGGTTTTTTTTAATTTCCACGTGTTTTGGGTTTTTCTCCACCATTTAAAGAAACCCGACCAAGACTTAATAGTCGTTCGCAACCGCCTTCAGTGACACTTAATGGCAGTGAAAAGTGATTATGTTCTCACAATGTGATATGTCATTTAAACGGGGTTTTACCATAATGTAACGTATTTTATTCTATGTGAAACGGTTCCCTTTTCCCTGGCGTCGCACTGAGCGGTACAATTCAAGTATCCATTCGTTTTTAACACTAGCGGTGAATCGAGCCGTCCTTTGCGAAGGAGTTGGCCCAGGCAAAACCGCTGCATTAACGCGTACGAGACAACGCAGCGCAACAATTACTAATTAATAATAATTGCACTTATAGAGCGATTTTCACCCGGGGGTCACAAAGTGCTGCACAGAGCTGTGAAGAGGACGGCATGTCAGAAATAACAACAACAACGACATATGAACGGCAAATCAGCGCTGAATCTTTGACGTGCAATTCCACACGCGTGTTTGCGAACCAAATGATAATGGTTAATTGACAATCAGCGCATTTCTGTGTCTTCACTGATTGGAGGACGCTTCTCTTCTCGACGAGTCACTCATCATCATCAATCATTACCACCAGCTGCCATGCTCAACCCACTGCTGGATGAAAACTTCTACAATCCGTCATCAACTCTCGAGCTAGCGATGTGTCAACCGACCAACTCAACGTTGTCACAGCTACTCTCGGCAGCCAGTAGCTTCGTAGCGTGTGGGTTCTAAAGTGAGGAGCGATGCTGCCTCACTGCAAGAATGGTTCGGGTTCGATTCCAGACCAGCGTGTTTTTCTGTGTGGCGTCCGCACGTTCTCCCCGTCTCTGCGCGGGTTTTTTTTAATCAGGCACTGCGGGAGGTTTCTTCCTGGCTTGACTAAATTTCTCCCGGTGCACTCGGAATAGACTCCGGCTCACTCGGATCCTCTTCACAAGAAAGCAGGTACTGATAATCGACGAATTAATGAACACGTGCAATCGCAAATGAGTTCAGTTATTTTACGACCTTTACTTTCGATGCCCTTAAATGACAGACATGCGCCATGTCCGCCTACACTGTCTCCAAATGATTGCCCCTGAGTGTCAACGTCTCGAACATTGCGGTAGGTTAGCCGTTGGCGACCCGAGTTCGAATCGCGCTCACGCCCACCAACACCGGTAACCATTTTCCGATCCGGTCCTAAGCGATCCCCCCAGGTAGACTCAGCCTCAAATGAGTACCTAGCATGGCGCGTGGTAAACGTCGCCACTAGGGAGACAAACGCGGCCGTGGTGCTGGCCACCCAACTCCAATCGTGTGCCCGTGCTCGTTTTTATGCGTGTTCGCTAACAGCACTTGCCCCTGAAATCCGCGAGGTTATACGGGGAACCTTTGTCTTTGTCTCCTACACGCGGCACGGGAGCGCCGCTCCTTATTTACTCTTCGCGTGCTGAAGAAGCGAAACCAGCTTGGTTCAGGCTTCCCCCAGGAAAAGAACAAAACAAGACCTGAACCCACGTTAGACAAGGCTCCAACAATTACAAGAACGTGTAGCTTCGGGTCACCACTTGTGCGATTTCTTCACTATATCTGTGAGCCGTCGATGTTAAGTAGAAGTAATTGTTCCCTCCACACCGATTAGGAGCTCGACTCACTGTCTAGAGATTATATTTTTGAAGCTGCCACGCACTGTGAGCTGTTTTGTCGATGCAATGTGAGGTGTGGGTGGAACGGTGGCGCGCTTGAGCAGCGCTACCGCCTCACGGCAAGAAGCGCCAAGGTTCGGTTCCCGGCTCGGGTGCCTTTCTGTGTGGAATTTGCGTGCATCCGCATGGGTTTTCTCCGGGTACTCCGGTTTCCGCCCACCGTCCAAAGACACGCTGCTGCCTAGATTAATTGACCTGCTGAGTAAACTGGCCCCTCAGTGCCCTGCGATGTACTGGCGTTACATATTGGATCTAGCCCCGCCTTATACCCTCTGTCTGCCGGGATAGGCTCCGGCCCCCCAGGATTATTTGTGTAATATGAATATTACACAAATAATGACTCTCAGCCGTGTGATGGTTAAACAAGGTGTTAAATTTCGAATGCGGTAATGCGTTAGATGGGGAGTGGCATCCATTGGTTTGCAGACTGCCGTATGAACACCGCGACCTCAGTTGGATCACTTGTGAGTGACGTGGAAATCAGTTCTGGACCCAACCCGCCGTCACCCTTCGCAAGACGCACTAACGGCCGAGGTGAAGTATGGTCAGAGGACCCCACAGTCGACATAGAGCTGGAGATAAGAATATATGGATGCCTTCCCCTCACACCTCTGTAATGATATAAGTTCCTCTGGATGAGCGCGTCCGCTAAATTATAATGGATTATTATTATTACTTGTATCGTTCATCTGGCGGCAGGGTGGCACAGTCATAGCATCCGGGGCCTCACAGAAATAAGGTTCTGGTCGAGACGTTTCACTTCCCACCCTGGACGCCTTTGTGTGTGAGTTTGCTCTCGGTTCTCCGGTTTCCTCACACAACTCAAAATAATTGGCCGATAATAAAACAAGATATAGGGCAGAGTTTCCGGCGAATGTTGTCGCCGGTTAACGGCGTGGTTCCCTTCCCACCTCCCCGATTTCTGTGGTTTTCTCGCGCCTCTGAATCGTTCTTTCTGTCTGACATCGAACGATTAATCACGGCGCGTAATACATTGTAATCATCATCATTCTGTGCTTAATTATGCACACTTCATCACTGTAGGCACCAATAACAGTACTCAAAACGGTGTACCAGGGCGGCGCGGTGGCCCAGTGGTTAGCGCTATCGCCTCACAGCAAGAAGGTCCCGGGTTCGAATCTCTCGGCTCGGGTGCCTTTCTGTGTGGAGTTTGCATGCTCTCCCCGTGTCCGCGTGGGTTTTCGCCGGGCACTCCGGTTTCCTCCCAAAGTCCAAAAAGCATGCTGCTGCATAGGTTAATTGGCTCGCAGGCTAAATTGCCCCGCAGTGCCCGGCGATGGACTGGCGTCCCATCGTCGGTATATCCTTACCTTGCGCCCTGTGTCTGCCGGGATAGGCTCCGGCTTCACCGCGACCCTGTATAGGACTAAGTGGTTTCAGACAATGAGATGAGATGAGAAAACGGTGTACCTATCAAGGTCTTATTTCTTGAAAAGCTTGCTTTGTCAAGGATTGCTTTTTTTTCCTTTCTATTAAGGGATTGCGCTTGGTGTCCAAATCCTCGCAGACCAAATAACACAGCTTTGCATATTTCTGAGCGTGTTTTTCATTAAAAAAAAATCTATCGCGCGGGATTTCTTCAAATGTTCAGTGGGATTTCAAAGCTTTCCGTGAGTCGCTCCACCCGTGAGCCTCTCCCAAGCCTGTGGAAAGTGATCCTAATGAAATGAAATAAGCAATTAAACCGTGGTTCACCAGTGGTGCTTTACACGCTCAGACATGGTACCACCCCCCCTCCCCACATATATTTTTGTCGGTCTGTTTTCCCGCAGCTAATTAATTACTCATTATCTGCCTTCTGAGCCCTTCCGAACAAGATACATTAATGTCGCCAATGGCTGGACGAGTTATTTTTCTAAGCCCGCGCCTCCACTGGGAAATAAAGGCTGTGAGCGGAGTCGGCAGGTAAACCGGGGCAGTAGAGAGAGAGAGATTCCTACTTACTCTGCACTCCCACCCTCTCGCTTGCTATTCCTGCCCCTACCTCACTTCAAGTCGAGCTCTTTCTTTGGCCTGTCAATCACCGCCCCTCTGTTGTTCTGGCTCGCTCCGCGCCGCTGTCGTGGGGTCATTATCTCCGCGGCCCGCTCGTCGCGGCACCTCTGGTCTCGTTCTCTTTGTCTTGCCCTGGAATCGCTCTCTGGATAATTTTTTTTTTCTCTTTTCAAGTTGAACTGCGTTCACAGACACCCGCTCCGATTTTTGTTGTTAAATCACCGCATCTCGATAAGTCGCCCTCTTCCGTCGCCTTGTCAAGATGCACGACGCCGTTTTCAGTTCTGCATTTCAGTCTGCATCATTTTAGTAACCTTCAAATCTGAGAACTGCTCTAAAGAGCTGCTCTTTCGAGATAACCGTGTCGAGCGAGCCTCCCCTTGCGAGAGGCACGCTCGACACGTCTATCCCGAGATAACAACTTTTGGTTGAACGCCCGTCCACGTTTCTGCCCTTAGCTGTTTCTGTCTGCTGCGTTGACGTGCATGCATTTGTACACATCCGTGGATGAAATAAAGACTATTTTCGCTTATAGTCGTCTCGAAGCCCTACAGCGACTGAAATAAAACGGTGTCACTGGGTATTACACAATCCACCTCCCCCATCCCCTTTCTCTCCAACCTCCTCTCCGATGCGGCCCTCTCGAGATCGCAGGAGTGCTTCGCGCACCCCCGGTTCATCATTCCGTGCGTTGTCTTTCAAACTCACGGTGAACACAAAGGCGTGGGGGACATGTGAACCGTTTATGGTTTCGCGCATCTCCCGAGACACACAAAAGCCTCCCCCGCGCCCGCTCCCC
>JAZEWT010000019.1:6405210-6428018 GCA_036362905.1 Mordacia mordax | reverse complement strand
ATTGTGGGTATTTGTGGGTGAACTTCGTACACTCGCTCAGTTGTATTTGTGTGCATACGTGTGCTCCCATGGGGTTAATGCAGTGCCTCCTACGATTCGCGCTAACAGCCAACACTAAAATGAGTATTGTGATGTGTAATGCTGGTCTGTATAGTTGCTCGCTAACAGCACTTACCGTAACAGTCAATTAAGGCTTGACGGCGGCATGTTTTAGGCCATTGTCACGCATGTGCCGTGTATGTTTACAATGGGTGCCATGCATACCCCATGTCTGCATGTGCTTTGCGTGTTCGTGAAGGCTATCGCACACTCACTACGAAGGCAGCCACCCAGGTTCAGTTTCCAACCACGGCCAACATCAGTGTCAGGTGGCATAAGAAGTACTTTTGGGTACCCCTTAGGTTGACTCAGAAATGAGGACGGTGACGGCGACTCCGGTGTTTGACCCACAAAACATCGGCCTGACCGGCGCTTGCCACAACAGTTTTGCGGAGCGGGCCGCACTTTGCCGTTGCGGTTCTGCACCCTGGGGTGCGCCGCTGCACCTGCAGGCGGCATTTGATCCGTAGGCCACGGGCTGGGTCGTCGAGGCGGCCGCTGGGCGCCACCCGCCCGCTCATCCGTGTGATTAAACGCAGCGGAGGTCGCGCTCGCGGTCAGCACCGTTGTCCCTCCACCTTCCGTGTCGGCGCCGAGCCCCCTGCAAACGCCTACGAGGTTCGTTCCGTCATCGAAACCGCTGCCTTCCTGAGGATCCCTCTGCGCTGATGAAGGGTCATTGCCTAGAACGTTGCGTCTCGCGTTATAATTTTCCTCTCGTTCCAGTAGTGCTTTTGTCGATGAGTGTGTTTGAGGTTTAGTTGTTTGTGCCATGTTTTCATGCGCCATCGCAGCGCCATAGATTTCTCTCCTTTGCAAGAACGACAGCATCTATGGGTACGTTTGGCAATATACATATCCATGTGTAGAATTGCCAGAAATGGTAAAAACTTTTCTCTTTGTTACATATGTATACTTGCAAAAGTACCCATAGTTTGAACAGCTCGACCTGAGCTACGAGAGCATTGATATTGCATTGTCCTGAGCGGATTGCCATTTTGGAAACATCTGGCTAACACCTGACAATTAGGCTCTGAAGAAGCAATGTCTAGTGTGGGCCAATCAGTTTGAAGGACTGCATACGTTATCAAAGCTTTTTGTTTGCATCTTTTGCCACAAGTATGTGTGGCTTTTGCAAACTGGACACTTTGTGAAAGGTGTTTATTTGGTGTTATAAGATCTTTACACCTGTACAATAACCAGAAATTATATTAAAAAAAACCTTTTCTATTTTTTACAACGAAAACATGATTTTAAAAAAACTTAATTTGGCAGATGACTTGTTTCCTGTTTGTAGTGGTGTTTGCCTATTAATTACCTATTAGTAAAATTTGCATCATACATGTAGTGGTCATTTGGTAATTATCTAAATAGCAGGGAATAAAGAGCACATGCACTGACCCTTATGTTAGCATTAACTAGGCACGCGCTAACCTTGCGTAACCTTTCCGAGTTAATTGCCAATTAGATGTATACAGTATATCTCAGCCTCATGCGCACGCTATAAATAAAGTCGTAGAGTTAAATTGATGGCATTGTTCATAACAACGAATTGAGCAAAAACACCGTGCGTTAGTTTCGCTTTATTTAAATGTTCATTTTTAACTGTTTCGCTCCGATCTGTTGTGACGACGCATTTATTTTTTTTGCCGAGCTTTTTCCCTTGAGACGGAGAGCGACGTTTGGTCTCAACGGGCTCTTAGCGGTAATGGCATTAAATCAAGGCATTTTATTGGCTGTGCTCTGCACACAATGTTCAGAACATGTTTGGCCGCCCCTCTCATTGCAGTGTACGCGCACCATACACGCGGTAACGTTCCCATTTTAAATTATAGGTACACACGCGAGTCGCTTAAAAGGAAAATGCTGTCTTCACCAAAGTAATACAACCATTAGGCTAGGACAAATACTGATTTAGGCCTAATTCAAAAATTAAAATAACACAGTGTGATGAATGCTTTAAGTACTCCACAGTAATTGCATTGTTCCATTAGCATGCATGCATTTGAACCCTCTCCGCTAGCGCATATTTAGTGAAAAAGTGAGTTTGGCTTAATGCAATTCTCTCCAGGGCCAAATGACACATTAACCCATTCCTGCTCTCAATTCTGTCTCGCCATGGATGCAAGAAACGAGAGCCGCCCTCGTGCTCTGTCGCAGTAGCTTAGTAAACCTATCAAGCTCATGCAGGATTTTATTATTATATAAGAAGGTTTGAAATGGCATTAGAGGTAGTCAAAATGTTTTTTTTAGAATTAGATTATGAAGAATGCTGTGTTTGTGCCTTTGTTATGTAACGCGACAAAATGCAACAACAACAAAAAACGTGAATTGCTTTGAAGGGATCACATAATTGATTATAGCAATAATAATAGATAATGAAAGAACCGTGAGATTGTGTGCATTGTAATTGCACATTCATGTTTCGTAACTTGAGCGACAGGGCCTGAGTTCAGAACCAGACCCGGGCGTCTTTTCTGCCAGGCGTTTGCATGTCCCCCTTCCCCCTGTTTGAGCAAAGGTGCGTTTCCCCATATTATCCAGTTTCCTTCTTTAATTCTTCTTTGCTCTAGTGGGGTTTTCATGGCTGTGGTCGCCGAGGTGATGACCAACTGTACGGTTTTGCCAGGCCAAGTGCAGGCCCCGCCATACTCCATCGCAGGGCACTGGGGGGACGATTTAACCAACTGTCAATCAACCTGGGCGTGTTTTTGGGACGTGGGGGGAAAGCGGAGTACCCGGCGAAAACCCACGTGGACACGGGGAGAGAACGCGCAAATTCCACACAGAAAGGCACCCGAGCCGGGGAACCAAACCCGGGACCTTCTTGCTGTGAGGTGACAGTGCTACCCACTGCGCCGTCGCGCCATCCAGTTTCCTTCCTTAACTGAAGAAACATATGTAATCGGAAATGCTATCGGCTGGACTATTTAATTGTAATTACTAAATTGAGATTACACATACAACATCACCTCTTCTGTTTAACTTGGCAAGATGCTGCAAAAAGTCTTCAAGTGAGCATTGTAATATCACCCTGCTCTCGAAATTTGATCGATTTTCAGCCACTAAACCGCATTGCTTGGCTATGGATGAGAATAAGAATTTAATAAATCCTACATGCAAACGTTTTAAAAAGTGATTTATGCATCAATAGTCATCTCGACAACGTCAGTTTGGGATGAATGCTGAAATATGTGCAGGACCGGAAATTTTTTTTTTTCTGAGCATGGAAATAAAGCAATTTATAAACTTTAACTAACATGGGTACTTTGCTTTCTTCACACCGTCAAAAGACATACAACTGCCTAAGTTAAATGGCCTCCTGAGTAATTTGCCCTTAAACAATAATAATTGCACTTCTAGAGCGCTTTTCACCCTAGGGTCACAGAGCGCTGCACAGAGCTGTGGAGAGCATGGAATGTCAGTAAAAACAATGACGTATGAACAGCAAATCTGCAATAATAACAATTTTTTTGTTTTATTGTTACAAATCTGTTACGTGTGTCCTGCGATGAACTGGCGTCATATCCTGGGTATCCTCCGCCTTCTGCCCTCTGTCGGCCGGGATAGGCTCTCCCCCCCCCCCCCCCCCCCGGGTATTGATCATGAACGAATGAGTAGTAGTTGAAACCAAGCGATAGAGAGGGCGAGGTCTATTCCTCTTGGAGATCGAGGCTCTGAGTTCACGCGGACGGAATCGCTCTGCCGAGGAAAGGGTTTTAAAAAATGCTGATGTGGCTCTGCTGTCATTTCAATGGCGCTTCCAGCTGCGTGTCACCTTCCAACGTAGCGCTATAAAAAGGCAGTAAATCTAATTGCATGAAAACCCCACGGTTTTATTTTCCATTTTAAGTCTAAACTACTTTTTATGGCAACATTTTTGCCTTCAACACATTTCATGCGTCTCCGAACGGTGGGAAAAAATATGAAAGCCCTCATGACCACTTAAAACGGAGTGGGCAGGTGGTGCAGCCCAAAGCCAAAAGGTGGGCCTCTTGTGAGCCCTATCCCCCGCAGCACTGGTGCCACGGTGTTTACGATGTGCGTTCCTCGCTTACATCTTCTTGTCGATGTGCACGTGCGTGGGCGTGTGTGTGTGTTTTAGTCATGGGGAGCATCAGTGTAGCGGTTAGCTTGCCGCGCTGCAATCCCAGCGACCCGCGTTCGATTCCCACTTGCAGCCAACATATGTGATGATTTTCTGAACCAGTCCTGGGCCTCCCCTCGGTCGACTTAGCCTCAAATTAGTATCTGGTGCGGTGTGTAAGCATTGCCACTCGGGAGATAACGGCGGTCGGACATGGTGCTGTTCGGCCACCTGTTCGTGTGCCGTGCTGGTTTTTTATAGGTGCTCACTAACAGCACTTGATCCCACAGCCTGTTAAGGCGATGCGGGGGATTTTGGGCTTCGTGTGTGCGTGCATGGCCATGTGTGCGTGCGTGTGTGTACGGAGCGGTAGCGTTGTGGTTAGCGCATTGTTCTGGGAAACCCGAGTTTGAATTCAGATCTTTACAAAAACAAATTGACAGTGGGTGCTGTATGTGAAACCGTGCTGGGCCTCGCCTGCGTTATTCAGTCATTATCAGTACCCGCTTAAGCCTATGCAGGGTTGCTGGGGGCCGAAGCCTGTCCTGACAGACGCACGGCGCAAGGCGGGGCTATACCCAGGATGTGACGCCAGTACATCGCAGGGCACACTTTTGAGGCCAATTTACTCACCAGGTCAATTAACCTAGGCGGCAGCGTGTCTCTGGGCAGTGGGAGGAAACCGAAGCGCCTGGCGAAAATCCACGCGGACACGGGGATTCTTTCCCCGTGTCTCCCTTAAATAAAGTACTTTGTGCGCTGGGGAGACGAAGGGGGTCGTGCATGGTGTTATCAACACGCACCCGCTTGTGCTGCCTTCTGTCCTTTGTAGGTCCTTGCTCACAGAATGTTCACCCACAGCCTTTGTTGGCTATACATGGTGACTTTTAATATGTGCGCCTATGGCGTTAGCACCACCCTAAGCTACGCAGATGGTTTTGGGGATTGACGGGCCGAGGGGAGGCCAGGAGGAGGCTGAGTGGCCAAACTGAGACTGGCGAGAGAAGCGTGTTCGTGCGCTGACCTTTGCGGTATAGCCTGGGGCCTCTGCTGAAAATACAAACGAGCCTATTTGACACCGAAGAGACGCCGCGTGCCATCGCCTGCTTCTACATTCGCCGTAATCTTCCCAATACTTCGATCCTCCGATTTGCTGCATGTGCCCGGATCGCAAGTCCATTCGATGGATGACAGTCTTTTCGCGCGCTGCTCCCAGACTCTGGAACTCTCTTCCATTGGAAATTCGGTCAGCATCTTCAAATCTCGTTTGAAGACTCACTTGTCCCATGAGGCCTTCAAGGCCTTTTGATAAATTTCAAATGCATTTTCCGTAAACATTTGGACAAAACACCTCTGGTTAGGACTGTGCATGCTGCGCACTGCTGTGTGCTTGGGTGGCGGCACGCTGTTGACCTATGCTTGCTCAGGAACGCTGCTTCCTTTATTTGTTTTAACAATGATTGTATTTGTTATTGGATGTGCTTCATTGATTTATAGTTACTACTTCACTTCATTGATCTATGCTGATGTCGTTGTTGACATGCCGTTCTTGCCACAGCTCTGTGCAGCGCTTTGTGATCCTAGGGGGTGAAGGGCGCTTTAGAAATGCAAATATTATTATTAGAGTCGGCGAAACACGGAAAAGCGAGGCGGTGTCTTGGGTGCTGCTTTGCATGCGTGTGTGCGATGCGCGCGGAGATTGGGTGGCGTGCACTGGTGCGCAGGGGTCACCTGCTTCTGATTGAGCCGTGATCCCTGATTCATGCCGAGCCTCACAGTGCATGCATATGTGTTCTTACCTTTGCGCGCCTCCGTGCGGGGCTTATGTATGCGCGTGTGCGCGCCCGCGCGTCTGTCCGTGGGTGCCTGTTAAAGAAACGGCGCTTCAGCGTGCCTCGTCTGATTGCTGTGCCGGTCACGTCGCGTGTTAATTACTGCTGCAGCCGGCAGTGACTCCATCTCCATCATGACCACTTGGAGATGCATCAATAACATGCTCAATCAAGACAGAGGCACCCCTGACCCGCATACTGTCATTGCATCGAGCAGTCCAACCCAGAACAAACCTCAAAGTACTGATTGAGATCATTATGGCTAATATAAACCACTACACGCAGAACCAATGTTTTGCTTTATTCAAATTTTAACCTTTCGTATCGGACATAATTGCAGATACTGGATTGCCAGAAGAAGACACAAACATATATATATCATAATAAGCGAAGTGTTATTCTTTCGGCCCGATGTGAGAGCAGATATTTATTGAGAAGGTTCACTGATTTGTCTGTGAACTCAATGGAGATAGTGAATGTGATATTTCTTCCATTATACACCACGTTTGAAATGAAAACAATGATACTGTAGACGATCCTCTTCTCTGAAGTGTCGTTTATTACTTCGGAGAAGAAAATAAACATCAACATGCTTAATGCAGAGGTACGTGGAAAGTTTTTGTTGTTGTTGTTGTTGTTCAAAGAAACCGAAAACCTACTACTCCATGAACGCGAAAAACAAATTATAATCCTTCTGATAATCCCACTGATCTCTAGGAGCCTGAATTAAAGTCCTTGCAATGGAAACGCTATACAATGGATTCACTATACGTTTTGAACATTTTGATTCTTTGTTATTTCTTGTGTAACTGCCATCATCTCTGTCCATCTGCATATGTCTCCACGTGTCTGTCGACATGGTCTCTTGTTTTGTCTGAACGCAGCTGAATTATTTTTTATGGGTCACCGCAAGCTTTATTGAACATTTCTATGCGGGTTAGCATCAAGCCGCATAAAGCTTGTTTGTAATGAGACGCCGCTTATTACGGTGCGAGCACGCACGCGGCACGGCGTTATCAGGCTCCATTCAGCTCATTGTGAGACTGTTTAGTCTGCGGCGGCGGCGGCGTGATTTTTATAGAGGTGTCTGATTAATCTCGGCCGCGACGCGCGCCATGCTAATGCTGCCCTCGTTCGGGAGGCACCTGTGGGACTTAAGGCGAGCAGCCCAATCGGGCCGGGTGCAGGTGTCGCGCCGGGCCCGGGACCCCGTGGGCTGCGACAGTCGGGCCACGTGGCCTCCGCTCGAATCTAGATCACGTGGTCCGTGCGCGCACGCTGCCGAATCAGCGCTGCTTTTGTCGGTTTAAACGGTCGGTGGCCAGGTTGACCCCGGTTGGCCAATTGCTCCCCCCCCCCCCCAAATGGTGGGCGGATCGGAGCAGACTTTTACAGCCAAATGCCCTCGCTGCAGTCAACCTCCTTTCGTGGGAGGGGCTTCGGATTGCTATTTTTCTGGAGAGATCCCCCAGATCTGTTAACCAATGGAGATGCTATTATGTATCTGTTTTAGACTCCAAATTCCCTTTTTTAAGGCTGTGAAATTGACGCGCGTTCAATGTGGGTTCCGAAAATCCTGTTATTTCTTGCACAATGGACAGCGTATGTGGAACAATGGACCCGTACAATACTTATGTCCGATTTCTTATGACTTGCTGCTCTGAATTGATCTGAGAACCTTTGCAGAATTAGTTTAACTGTTCTATAGATAAGGAGCGCTCGTATGCCGAAATGAATTAGTCAAACAACACAGTCAAGAATGAAAGCTCGGGTTAAGGAGCGATGGCTATGCAAGTGCGAGATTAATAAAATGTCAGATCTGCAGATACATCCTCCGATTTCAGAAGGTTATCCAGTGTTGATAAGATGTCAAGTCCTGGCAAATTCTTCCTTATTATCTTCATTTATCTGTGGGGCTGACCTGACCCAAATTGATGAAGGAGTGAGTAAATGTTTGTGTTCCAGTAGTGGCCTCCAACCTTTGTTAACACAGGATTACTTTTTGAATTTATATGCATCACGCGATCTACCATTAAATACTGTACTGTACTAAAACGCACACAAAACATTTACGCAATGCAGAACAATCACTTTATTCTAAGTGTGACATCTGTGCTTGCTTGACGCTATCTGCGACTGCTGCACGCCGTCTGTGAGTCGAGCCTGCACACTCTTGAGTGTTTTCGCCACCCTATCAGCGAGTGCTGCCTGCACGCTATCCGTGAGTGCTTCCTTCATACTAGTTCTGAGTGCTGTATACTATCTCCAAAAGCTTGCATTTGTAACCCACAGCCGCCACACTTTCAAATACAACCACCGTACCGAATCTCAGCTTTTTTCACACTATCTGTTTTTTTATGTGAAGATTAACTATACAAACTCTGGGATTAATTTGCCAAAGGTGATCTTTACAGGGATAGAAATGTACTATATGCATATACGTATTATGCTGTTGATATTATTCCACTCGTTAAAGTTTGTAGAGTTTATTTAGTTTATGTGAAGGATCACGATCGTGTCAATTGCGTGAGTGACGCTGGGCAACCAAAGTCATTGAAGCAATAACAGGAAATAACGTAGAACAAATCTGCGCAAGAAGTTTCAAATGGAAATCGTAACAAAAGCAACCGCGTCGTAGAAGATCCAGAAAACGCTGCCCAAATATTAGGAAATATTAAACGGACCTA
Source organism: Mordacia mordax (assembly GCA_036362905.1). Lineage (NCBI taxonomy): Eukaryota > Metazoa > Chordata > Hyperoartia > Petromyzontiformes > Petromyzontidae > Mordacia > Mordacia mordax. The sequence continues at coordinate 6,419,313 of JAZEWT010000019.1, read as the reverse complement.
TTTACTGTAACGAAACTATGCTTGGGCAAAACCGTTCAAAGTGCACGTTATTTAAAGAGACATTAAAGTGCAATTACGGTTATTATTGCACATTTAACATTGGCTCATGCTTCTCGATACAAAACGTCACCACACTTTACTCTTACCGCTAATGATACCATGCTGTCAGAGTTAACGGAGGCTATGCAGGGCTTAGAGCGATTACTCTGAGAGAGCTAAAGCGTAGTGGCTGCTATTATGAATCGCTGTCCACCCTTTGAATCCCATAGCATATGTAATTATAATCAAGAGGACAGATTGCATATTACGGCATCCGTTACAGTAAACTGTATTAATTCCCACAGAGTTAATGGGTCGTTTTATTAATGCAAATATTTAATTTATTTTGCCTATTTATCAAGACTCTACACCGTGCAAATAAATGCTGGGCGAGTTACCGTTTTGTAGTGGAGCGTTACAGAGTGCGCTGCCTGTCTGTGCGGAGTCTGCGTGTTCTCTCTCTCTTCCCGTGTCCGCGTGGGCTTTCGCCGGATACTCCGTTTTCCTCCCACCGTCCCAAGACACGCTGTTGCCTCGGTTAATTGGCGTGCTGAGGAAATTGCCCCACCCACCACCCACCAGTGCCTTGCGATGTACTCGCGTCACATCCTAGGTATAGCCCCGCCTTGTGCCCTCTGTCTGCCGAGATAGGCTCCGGCCCCCCGCGACCCTGTGATAATGATGATGATGCGATGCATCTGCCCTGGGTTTGATTTCCAGGCACGATTAGCGTGAGTGGCGCACTGCGAACTCACAGAAAGCAGGCTCTGGGTTCCATTCCTGGCTTCGGTGCCTTTCTGTGAGGAGTTTGCATGTTTGAAGAGAATTTCATCCAGCAGTGGATTTGCAAAGTACATACCCGTCCTGAGGGTGATCTTGTTCCAAACATTCTTCTGACAATAAAGGCAGAATGTTTGTTACGAGGGTTGATGGCACTGGTGCAAAAGCGGGAATTTAAAGTTGAAATATTAATAATAATAATTACACTTCTAGAGCGCTTTTCACTCGACGGTCACAAAACGCTGCACAGAGCTTGTGGAGAGAGTGGCATGTCAGAAACAACAATGACATATGAACGTCAAAGCAACAACAATCAAAAATACAATGGATGACTACATTTCTATCTTGTATAAATGATTTACAAACTATGAATTCAGTACAAGAAATCAGACGTAGCCTTGGTCATGGATGATTGAATGAGACCCTACAAAGGATTCAAACTTGGTACCGTCAGTACAGACCACTGTACTTCCAAACAGTTGCTCCATTTTATATATATAGACTAGTATATTTGTTGTAAAAAATGATGGTGTGCAAAGGTTGTATTTTGGTGTTTAAGGATTAATAATATTTATTTTTTGTACATAAATATTTTTTAAAAGTAGTTATCAAAAAGATTATTCCAATTAATTGAAATTTCCAGGACTTGCCCTCCAGTTGGTCACCGGGAAGTGATAGTTCCAAAAGTTTCTGGGAATGTTTTCGAGCATCTTAATTCTGACTCCGTAAAAGCGGATTCTGTCCAAATCGAAGCAACCGTGTTATTAAGTTTGTATGGCAGCTGGTCATTCCCGAAGCCAAATCTGCCACAATAATAATAATAAGAGAGGGCAGCATGGTGGTCCAGTGGGTAGAATCTCGGCTCCGCTGCCTTTCGTGTGGAGTTTGCATGTTCTCCCCGTGTCCACGTGGGTTTTCGCCGGGCACTCCGGTTTCCTGCCACAGTCCGAACAACATGCTGCTGCATAGGTTAATTGGCTTGCAGACTAAATTGTCCACAGTGCCCGATGATGGACTGGCGTCCCATCGTGGTTGTATCCCTGCCTTGCACCCAGTGTCTGCCGGGAATGGCTCCGGCTCACCACGACCCTGTACAGGACTAAGCGGTTTCTGACAATGAGATGAGATTAGGCATTTATAGAGCGCTTTGCACACTTTGATTCCAAATGTTTTTTGGAAGCAAATTTTACTCTTGAAAAAGTGACCGAGCCAGTATTTGATGAAAGTAGGTCCAGCCATTTTCATACTGGAGTCGTAGAAAGAGTTTCAACACACTGAACTTATCTGTGGGGCTGACCTGACCCAAGCCGAGATTCGAACCCGGGTTCTTCTTGCTGTGAGGCGACAGCGCTACCCACTGGGCCACCGTGCCACCATGCCGCCCCTTTCATATTATGTAGAGACAATTATATAAGCCATGCAATGAAATAGATCTAATATAATGGCTAGAAAAGAAAACCCCAGAGTTTTCACCAACGATTTAAATGAGAGTTAACATTTGCTGAGACATGAATCAGCCACCCTGTATTTGCTCACTGCTTCCAGCACAACATGGATTTTCCGTTGAGGTAGAGAGAGTTGATTGCACTTGGCATATCATAGGTGCACAGGACAATTTAACTGAGCTCTGATGAGAAGAGATTGTGCTGTACTTGTTCTGCAGTGGACGTATTGGAAAAGCAGTATCGCGTGTCTTTTAAAGTTGCAAGTGCCACCGTTTCTTGTAGGCGTGCTACAGCAGCGCCTCTGAAACATGCGCATCCAATATCTCTCTGGATCGGAGCACGCTGCCCAAATTCACAATTCTCAAGAATTTGGCAGCACCGTTCTAGTTGTGGTGGTTCTGCAAGTTCTTCGCGGTAGTTTCAGTATTTTTTCTCGGAATCATTTGTTTGGCATTAATTTGCACCTATAAGTCATGTTACTTAAATTGTCCGGATTATGTATGCAAGAAGTGGCAGCAAGATTATTTTGCAAAGTTTTTTTTTTTAAGAACGGTCTCATAAATTGTGATGTTTGTGCTGAAAAGACTTATAGTGCGTTCTTGTGCATCGTGCAGACACAAAATGGATTGTGCCATGACAGCCCAATAGGGTACTTGAGCACAGATATGAAATAAGTCTCCAGATGATTGTGGAGTGACCAGCACAGGGAATAGAACACGCATAATGTTCACATGAACGTAAATCATTATATGTTTAAAATACTTTAGTGTGGAGCGGTGGTGCAAGGGTTAGCACACGGCACTATGAACCCTGTAACTTGACTTTGATTCCAGTCGTGGCCGATATCTGAACTTTTCCCTACTCCTGTTAAATTTACACTGACCAGCGTGGTGTTGGTGAAGTATGGTCAAACAACCACTATGACTGCACAATGAGGATAGGCATTTATTTTCCTGTGGATTTAGAGAAAGTTGTGTTTTCTATTTTGTTAAGGTATTTACAGCAGCACTATACTGTATTATTTGCGACTCAGTCATGCTGCTGGTTAGCAAGTATGGTCAAACAATGCCCCATGACTGGCACTGCGTGGGGAGGCCTTCAGCCAGCAGTGGATGACGTAGAATTCATATAAGATGTGTTTGGTTTTGTCCACAACACTCGGCCCAACATTCCTTCTGGAGTTGCCGTGCACTTATCACAGCTTTCTCTCTTGCAATGTGGAAATTTACCAATGGGTAGTGCTTCATTTCCCTGCATCTTAGTGGTAACTCGCTGGGTAACTAACCCTAGTGGTAACTAACTGGGTAACTAACCCTAGTGGTAACTCACTGGGTGACTAATCCTAGTGATATCACACTGATTGATTACTCTTACCGATTTGTCGTTGAACAAGTCAATGTCTAGATCGAGAATCTGAACAATAGCCACGGTGAGAGTATATATCTCATCTCATCTCATTGTCTGAAACCGCTTAGTCCTATACAGGGTCACGGTGAAGCCGGAGCCTATCTCGGCAGACACAGGGCGCAAGGCAAGGATATACCGACGATGGGACGCCAGTCCATCGCCGGGCACTGCGGGGCAATTTAGCCTGCGAGCCAATTAACCTATGTAGCAGCATGCTTTTTGGACTGTGGGAGGAAACCGGAGTGCCCGGCGAAAACCCACGCGGACACGGGGAGAGCATGCAAACTCCACACAGAAAGGCACCCGAGCCGAGAGATTCGAACCCGGGACCTTCTTGCTGTGAGGCGACAGCGCTAACCACTGGGCCACCGCGCCGCCCAGAGTATATATAGAGAGTATATATTGTCTTGAAGAAAAAAACAACGCCAACAGTATATCCGTGAAGCTTAGTGCTCATGGTGGATGAAAGTCACATCTATCGGCAAGGAGTCTGCGCGGTCGTTAGATATGGACCTCACACAGAGTTCTACCCGAGGCGGTTCGATTCTCACCTCGGGCCTCTTTCTGTGTCGAGTGTGTGTGTGTGTTCTCCCCCTCTTCTGCGTGAGTTTCCTCCGAGATCTCAAGCTTTCTATGTGAAAAAATAAAACACTCCTTCTCATGAATTTGCTTACCACATCATAATATATTAAACAGGGCGTCTGTCAAATGTTGGCACGGCTTGGTTGCATGTCTCCTCCACTTCTGTGCGGTTTCCTCCAGCCTCCATATCCGTGTCTCGTCCACGACCAGGTGCGAGATTCGCGCCGCGCGTTACAAACGGTGTTATTCATTCTATTATTATAATTATTCAACCATCTGCAGGTGGCACCGACCTTTGACCTTTGGATGATTAGTGGGCAATACGGCAGGAGCAAGAACCGCGTGCCTACCCTGCCGCTCTCACAATATTCTGCCTGCGGATTTATCCTGGAAACGAGAACATTTGCGAGAAACAAAGCAGGTGAACGCGTGTACGGAAGGAGGCAAACCTCGCAAATATCTGCGCTCAGAGTCCGCGACCAGCGCTTCGCCAGAGAATAATGTTTCGTCGAGTTTTTTTATTTTCAAAGTCCGTTAGCGCATGCTGTATTGAAGTAAAAAAAAATCACCATGACCCACGTGATGGTATCCTGATTTAATTTTGCTAACAACATTGTTTTCGATAATGCAATGTGACATTTCTTTGGGTTTAACCGTAAGGTAATTGTGGCCACCTCCTAAAGTCTCTGTGCGATTGTACAGGAATACCGACATGTTAATTATTGAAATGATTTGGTTAATTAATCTACCGATGTAGGTTATCACGATTCCATGCATGATGATTACTTACCAAAGCCGTTCTTTCAGGATATCAGTGTCGAGCACAACCCCCCCCCCCGTCGCGACGTTTCGCCTCCCACCTTGGAAGCACACTCAGACAGGTGCTCTGCTGGTACAAAGCAACGACAACTGAGCTTGAGAGACGCGATGTTGGGTAACGCTACATAATTATTCTTGTTTGGGAGAAACGTTTCATTCCCAGAAAGCTGCACGTGTGCCACGGCATATGTACGAAAACTACTTTTAAATTTGTTTCAAGCAGAGAATCAAATAATGACAGGATGCTTATTACCTGTTCGCGGTCGCGATATTTACTGACTCGGGATGAGCTCTCCGTTTGCTTGAGCGTTTACTTTTCCCAAAGAGCCCATAGATGTGGCCTTACAATTCTGCTGGCTTACAAACAAAGCAGTCATTGGTTGTTTTTGTGATTCGTCTTCTTATATAAGGACCCGGGTTCGAATCTCAGCTCGGGTGCCTTTCTGTGTGGAGTTTGCGAGTTCTCTCCCCGTGTCCGTGTGGGTTTTTGCCAGGCACTCCGGTTTCCTCCTAAAGTCCAAAAAACATGCTGCTGCATAGGTTAATTGGCTTACAGACTAAATTGCCCGCAATGCCCGGTGATGGACTGACGTCCCATCGTGGGTATATCCTTGCCTTACGCCCTGTGTCTGCCGGGATAGGTTCCGGCTCACCGCGACCCTGTACAGGACTTAGAAGTTTCTGACAATGAGATGAGATGTTCTCAAATAATTCCTCATTAATTTTATTTTGATCTTAAAAACACTCTTTTCGTGGTATTTCACGTAGCTGTAATAATGTATATAACGTCTGTTACTGAGAAAACAAGGTCGGTGTGTGTTTTTTCCTTGTCGTTAAAAAATAATGTAACTATTTGCACTTCTAAAGCGCCTCTCACCCCGTGGTCACAAAGCGCTGTTCAGAGCTGTGGCGAGAACGGAATGTCAATAACAACATCAGAATAAATCAATTAAGTACAAAAATCACTACAAATCAACGAAGACCGTAAAGTCTCATCTCATTGTCAGAAACCGCTGAGTCCTGTACAGGGTCGCAGTCAGCCGGGACCTATCCCGGCAGACACAGGATGCAAGGCAGGGATATACCCACGATGGGACGCAGTCCATCACCGGGCACTGCGGGCAAGGGATATACCCACGATGGGACGCCAGTCCATCACCGGGCACTGTGGGCAATTTAGTCTGAAAGACAATTAACCTTTGCAGCAGCATGTATTTTGGACCGTGGGAGGAAACCGGAGTGCCCGGGGAAAACCCACACGGATACGGTGAGAACATGCAAATTCCACACAGAAAGGCACCCGAGCCGAGATTCGAACCCGGGGCCTTCTTGCTGTGAGGCGACAGCGCTGCCCACTGGGCCACCGTGCCGCCGCAGACTGTGAAGTAAAAAAATAAATCTTGTGAAAAAGAAATTAAACAAGAAGTGTTTCTGAGCAGGAACAGGTCAACAATATTTCATCACCCCAGCACATAGCACTCAGCAGCATCAACAGTCTCAGCCAGAGGTATTATATCCAGATGTTTAGGAAAATGCATTTTAAAGCTAACAAAAGCCGTATTATGTAAGCAATTAAGCACATTAATTGCAATTCTCTTGAATGAAACTTATTACAAACGGGTGGCATGTGTATGCGCGTTGAATTCCGATTGTTGATCGCTGGGTGTGGAGATTTGAGAGTTATCCTCTCAGATGTGTGGGTTTTCTCACAGTAATCCCAGTACTTCCCACATGAAGCCAAACACTCGTTAATGGGATTGGTCAAACATCTCATTCTCGGAAACAAAGTCTCCAGACTGTTTAAATCATTGACCGCTGGCAACTATTTTAATCCGTATCTTCTGCTTTCATGAAATTCTCAAGTTAGTAGATGGAACTGTGACCCTAAGAAAAACATCTGAGTGTATATAAAGGCATCCTCATGTTAAAGTACATCAGAGCGGGCCACAAGCATCGGATGTATATGTGTCTGGTCTACCCTGTATATCTTTATTGGGCTGGTAGTCGGGACTCAAACATTCATTCATTATCAATACCTGCTTAATCCTGTACAGGGTCGCGGGGAGGCTGGAGTATATCCCGGCCGAAAGAGGGCGCAAGGCAGGGGAAAAATCAGGATGAGACGCCAGTACATCGCAGGGCACACTTGTATGGGCAATTTTCTCAGCAGGCCAATAACGTTGACAGCAGCAGCACTCACTTTACTACTGATGCCCTCGACAGGGATTTTCTTTTCCTTTTGCTCCAACCAGTTATGAGTCTCGCCTAGGTCGACTCAGCCTCGAATGAGTCCAATTATGTTCTTTATGATAATTGCCAGCGGGGAGACACAGGCCGCCGGGCGTGGTGCTGACCACTCACCCGCTGATGTGATATGCTAACCTTAATAGGTGTTTACTAACAGCACTTCACCCTAAAGTCTGTTAAGGCTATGCGGGGGTGTTTCCCTCACACTAGCTGGAGGATATGGCTGTGAAGTTCATGCACAGTGGTGGGAACATGTTTGGGAACTCTGTAAAACGTTCTGCAGTTCTGCATAACTTTGACCTGAAATGTAACCAGATCAGATCATTCCTAATAACGAAGACAACACGATTAAAAAAATAGCGCATAAAGCATCTCCTTTTTATTTACATATTTAGTAAAAACGATCGAACATTACATCTCTTTGCGGGGAATAAGTAGGTGAACGTGTACATTCAGTAACTGCTGGCACCACATTTTGAGCAGAAATAACTGAAGCCGAACGCTTCCTGTTACCGTTGATCGGTCCTGCACATCGGCTTTGAAGAATTCTGGCTCCATTCCTTTTACAGAACTGCTTCATCTCAGAGATATTTGTCGGCTTGTTTGTTTGAACTGCTTGCTTGAGGTTCTGTCGCAGGATTGTAATTGGGTTAAGGACTCCACTTGGCCCTTCCCAAATGCGAAATCTATTCTGCGTCGGCCATGCCGTTATAGATTTACTCGTGCATTTAGGATCGTTGTCTTGTGCATGACCCACTTTCTGTTAAGCTTCAGCTCACAGACGAATGCCCTGACATTCTCCTGTAGAATTTGCTGGTAGAATCCAGAATTCATTGTTCCGTCAATGACTGACAAACAGCCGTACAGATCCCGAGGCAGGAAAGCAGCCCCAAACCATGATGCTTCCACCACCATTATTCACGGTTGGGAAGCTGTTCTTATGTCGGGATGCAGTGTTTGTTGTTTTTGTTCTCCCAAACATAACGTTACTCATTTAAGCCAAACAGTTCCACTTTCGACTCATGTGTCAACACAACATAATTGCAATCGTCTTCTGGACCATTTAGGTGTTCTTTGGCCAACTTGAGAGGGGTGAAGATGCTTTTTTTTTGAAGAGTAGCGGTTTCCTTATTGATATCCTCCCATGTGCGCCATTGTTGTTAAGTGTTTTCCTGATGATGGACTCATGGCCATTGACATTAGCCAAGGCAAGAGAGGCCTGCAGGTCCGTAGACATTACCCTGGGGATATTCGTGACCTCGTGGATTATTGTTGCCTTGCTCTTGGAGTGATTTTCGTTAGACGATCGCTTCTGGAAATAGTAACAATGGTGTTGAATTCTCGCCACTTGTGCATTATGTGCATGGCAGTGGATTGGTAGAGACCAATATCTTTAGAAATGCTTTCGTAACCCCTACCAGACCAATGAGCATCGACAACTATGTTATTTTCCTATGCAGTGAAGATCAGACTCTGCCCGATATGAAAAATATAAACTCAAGATTATATTTTAAATTAAAGTTTATATTTTTCATATAGGGCAGAGCCACAAAACTCACTCCTGATTGTCACCCCATTGATTGTAACACATTCTCTAATTACCCCCTTAACTGAGCTGATGAACTTAGAAGTTTTCTTTTTTATATCATAAAAATTGCATTTATAGAGTGATTTTCACGACACGTTAGATATTTTTGCTCAATATTTAAATGATTAAACAGATTTTTGTCTGCGCTATTTCTTTAATCAGGTTCTCTTTATCTATTATTCGGACTTACATCAAGCTTACTTACATCATGCGATTCAGATCTTACATCAAGATCTGAATCGCATGTATCAGTCAACTTTTTAGAGCAATATAGAAAATTCAGTACACTGCAGGTCAGAAGGGAGATCGCTAAGCGACTGTAACAGTAAGATATTTCAGTTACTTTTTCACCCTTGGGGTGCTCACCTTTTACCCCACCACACTTTACGACGTGCCGCTCGACTGTGGCAGGACGAGCACTCATATCCTCATTTAGTGGTGAACCACGGTGACCTTCCGCATGCCTTCACTGCTGCCCCGCGTCGCTGGGCACGTTGTACGTCTGACTCAATCCCGGGATGCCGTTTTCACGGCCCCTCTGTGAGAACTGCTCTCCATAGCTGCGGTTGCGTGACAGCCGTGTGGAGTATTAATGCCCTCTCTTTCGCGACGTTTCGCCTCGCGCGTTGGAGGCATCACCAGGCTTCTCAATTGCTTTGCTGTAACGGTGCTGTGTCGCGTATCTGGCTTGCACGAATGTGTTCCAGTTGTGTCCAATGTGCTCTTACGATTTTTGTTTACACCCCGCAATGCATGGGACCTTGAAAAGCAGCTTCTCCTAATGCGCGTGTTCACATTGGGTCGGTGTCGAATGCCTACATATCGAAGTCCTGATGATACCTATAAGGAATTCCAACACTGCAATGGCGAGAGCAGGAACACTCTTTGACGCGGTTATCCTGAAAGTACATCTTTTTTGAGAACACGTCTCACACGTAGGGCCGTGACGAACCTATGTCCGAAAAAGCTGAATTATTGCCGACGTCGTCTCTTGGCTATAGCCGCTCGGAAAGGCAAACGGCAGGGCCGAGCTTTGCACCGCGATACCTGGCAAAACCTGCAAAAAAACTCTTTCCCGAGGATCAATGTTAATATACGAATTTATTTTGTTTGTTTCTAAGAGCCCACATTGTCCGACAGTAATAATAAATGATGTCGCTATGGGCTCAGTTTCCATAACCAATCTCGTATATTTTGTTTTTTATTAATTAACAGTATTTTATTAAATAAACACCGCTGTCATGGTTATGTGGCAGCGTAGATTTAACACCATTGCTAGAGCTGCTATGGCCCAGCAGAGCAGTGTCATCTCTGTGCATGCGTGTGTACCTTTCCTTTGCAGCCGCTGCCGACAAATCATTAATATACATCAAAACCGGCGCAGAGCCTAAGATGGGTTCCGGTGGCACCAACTGCAGAATGATGAGATACACAGTCAGCAATTCTGACTACCACCTGCTACGGTCGGTTAGATAAGCGCGACCCAAGCCGCGGTAATGGATTCATGGAAACGGACTCGGAGCTGACAACCTATCGCACGCCATATTACGGCTGACAGTGTCGGAGGTAGTTTCTTCGAGTTCCAAGTACGCCGTGCCATCCATTCCCTTTTGAAAGAGCGAGAAAAGGCACGGGCGGTTTGGTCACTCGAAATCTGCGAGGGCAATGCCTGTCAGAGGGAGAGAGAGAGAGAGAGACTTCTTCCGGCTGGCCGATGAACGCCCACACGGTTGCCTGCTCGGCTCGTGACCGGGGATATGCAAACCACCAAGCCCATGGATGTGGCCCCTGCACCCCCAGCTCCACCGTGCGGTCCTGGCTTGGCTCCTGCGTGCTCGCCTATTGGCCAAGGAGATAGAGATCCATGAGCCTCCCCACCTCCAAAATATAAAAAAAAACCCGTTGTGAATGTGCTGCGATGCAATGGCTTGCTCGCAACGGCTTGCTCGCAACGCTGCTGGTGGAAGAGTCTGTACGCTCGACAAGGCCCTTTAGAGCCCGTCCAGCAGTTATTTTGGCCTACTCTTCCACGCCATGAGTGCTTTTTTTCCAGTACAAAGATGTAACAAATAGAAAATGTTTTACCACTTCTGGCCATAATAAATGTGTTCAGGTCTTAAAACACCAAATGAACAACTTTCATAAAGTATCAAGTTTGCATACATTATCAATGCATTTGTTTGCATGTTTTACCACAAGCATGTGTGGGTTTTCCCCCCCCAAACGTGACACCTTGTGAAAGGTGTCTATTTGGTGTTTAAGACCTTAACATTTGTATTATTGCCAGGAATGTTAAAACCTCTTCTATTTTCTACACCTGCCATGCCAGTCAAACGTCTTGGAAGCGGTGACCTTGACTTACTCTTCATACCCACCGATTGCGACCTGCCGATGGACTCCGACTGCTGTGAACCGAGCGGAATTGTGCTCAGCAAAGCCCCCAGAGACAGAGCGATTCGATGCAATCTGGGGACACCGGTAAAATATCCGCTAATTAGCCGCGCGTTGCGGCCGCCGTAAGCGATAAATACTACGAGGGGTCACATCCTGTCTGTTTGCGAGGGAATGATTGCGAGCCACGAGGGCAGGCTGTGCTCTGCGCGCGCGTGTTGGCCTTGGGTCCGAGTCTCATCCAAAGTTATGTTTTGTCGCGCTCGCTGGAGAGGCTGCTAATCTACGCATTCACACAATGCCTGACTGTGTGTACGCCGTACCATCAACGCCTGCGATTAGGTGGAGTAACGCGGCGGCGGCACTGCGGTTACGTAACGTCCGCCCTGTGAGAGGGCGTGGGTGGGGAGGGTGGTTCTTGTGACAGCTCTGCGTCGATCTCTGCTCTCGCACAAGGGCCCTTGTGCGTGCGCGCGGTTTTGAGCAGTGGTTCACGCGCCGGGCTACGAACCTGGAGACCTGAATTTGATTTAGCGGTCACGGCCAAGTGTCCGGGGCATTGGCGACTATATAATAATAATTGCACTTCCAGAGCGCTTTTCACCCGAGGGGCACAAAGCGCTGCACAGAGCTGTGTAAAGAACGGCATGTCAGCAGTGAAAACGATATATGAATGGCAAATCAACAACATTAACGTTTTTTTTATTTTTGTTACAAATCTGAGCTGTGAAGAGAACGGCATGTCAACAACATTAGAGCAGTTCAATTAAAAGTCAAATAATGGTTGTATTTTAGAGGACATAAAATAAGCGATAAAAAATAATTGTTCAACAAACGAAGGAAGGAATAAGAGTTTCTGAGTAGGCACAGGTCGGCAGCGAGCCATCATCCCAGCACGACAACAGTGAGCCGCATCAACAGTCCTAGCCAGAGGACTTGAAAGCCTTACGAAACAAGTGAGTCTTGAAACCAGATCAACCCATCACCTTAGCCTTGAATGAGTACCTAGCATGTTGTACGAACATTTGGGCTTGGCAAAACCACCCTCTCGTGTTCCTTCCAGACCTTCATAAGTGCCAGCTTAGCAGCATTTGCCCGCACTTGCCCCAAGAGTCTACGGGGCTATATGAGGATTCTTTGCCTTTGCGCGTGTGTGCCAGTGGGCGTTACGCCGTACGCTCTGCTGCTCGACATACGATCAAGCCAGCCGGGTTGACGGACCGCTTACACGCACACGTGACGAGAGGTCAAGGGAAAAACCGGTGTTGTTGCAGTGAACGGTGGTGGTCCAATCGCCTCCGGTGGCCAAGATATACCGCACGCGTTTGATCCAACACCTGGTGAGGGACGATGACAGTGTGCGATGGTCGGGTTATAAAGCATGTTCCGCGTCTTCAAACGGATTCATAGCAAAGGCATAGTGGCATTTTTATGAGCGAATGTGCAGTAAATAGCAAGAGAGCCGGTGAGGTCTCATCAGGATTCCATGGACGTCGCGCCGCTGCTGCTGCTGGGGCCGCCCTAGCATGTCCTTGTCTCGCCTTGTACGGCTTGTTTAATTTATAATGCGCCTCCTTACCGTCTACCACCTGTGCCGCCATATTATTTTCGGAATACTTGTGTTGGCCAAAAATGCTCAAGGACAATCGCAAAACTAATTTAAGCCACAGCCTTCTCGGTCGTGGGCGGCTTGGCTTCAGACTTGAATTCAAATTGTTGCCCGCTCCCCACTCCCCTGTCCCAGCCAGCCCGCCCTGAACCTTGATGAGCAGGTTAAGGAACTGTTTGTAAGGAAGGCGAGTGGGAAGGGGGAAAAAATGCGCCATGCGATTTTGTCATCATATTTCTTTTATCATCCCACTCCTGTGGGAGATAAGGACGCGGAGGGGTTGAAATGGCTTATTCACACGTTCTTGATGCTCTCAACCAACACGGCTGTGGGATTGCAAGAGTATTGCACCGAGAACACGACGCCGCCCGGCAAGGTTTACACGACTCCTGGTCTAAATGCACGTGCGGACCTGTACCGCGTGGCTTAATTGGACGCGTCTTCCCGGTGTAAGGCCACGGAGGTGTCCGGGGTGAATGCAATGATTGGCATGTTTGCGCTCCAGGGAGACGAGAAACAATGCAGTCACCTTTCGTTAACATTTGAGGCTTCCTGACGCTGCTGGGCAGACGGTTATTAGAATTGCAAATATTTTAATCTTGGGCCGATGGTATTGCGCGCATTTGTAAATGGGAAGCAATGGAGGTGGCGTGTCATAATAGGTCACAGGGACTATATGGTTTAAGATGGTGTTGATAGCATCTTGCCTCCGCGTGTTGACCCTCTAATTTATCATTCATCAAAATGTCGCTAATAGCCGTATCACCATGAATAATGCCAAGACGGTCACGAGTATATTATGACCATTATACATTAAAGGAGAAAAAAAAACATCTGTAAATTGCTGACCAAAAAAAGAGACCGACTGTTAATCTCGCCGTTATGAAACAAACCAGTCCACAATTACTCGTACATTAACACGCGTAGCTTTTTACTGCCGCGTAATTTCGACAATTGTAAAACAATCCGATCGTCTAATCCGAGCGGGTAGTGAGTGGGTGGAAGGCGGCGGCGATGATGGGGAGCGGTGGGTGGTCGGGCCTCATTTTTCAAGTTACTGTCAGATCAGTGAGCAGCGCCTCTGCTCATTTTCCACGAGGGCCCTGTCGTACGAGGTCCGGCGAGCGGGGTGCGAGCGATGGCGGTGTCCGAATCGGTCCACCCCCTCGGCGGTGCCGCCCGCCCGCCCGCCCGCC
>JAZEWT010000019.1:6338102-6367989 GCA_036362905.1 Mordacia mordax | reverse complement strand
TTTCCGGGATAGGCTCCGGCTTCACCGTGACCCTATATAGGATTAAGCGGTTTCAGATAATGAGATGAGGTTACTTTTTATCCAGTTCTCCGTACTTTTTTTTTGGAGTTTTCTCAGACTCTAAACCCATCTCCTTCGTCTCGTCTAATGGTCACCTGACCGACCGCTCATTTACATTTCGACTTGACGCGTCGTTGCGTCGCTCAGTTCGGACGTTTATTGTGTCGCAGGAATCCCGCATCTGGAGCTTGCAAGCTCACTGGCTACTTTGTCTTGGAATAATAATAATAAACGTTTATCTATATCCATTTCCCCCCAGACTCTTAAAAAAATATATTGATCGAACGATCGTAATTTAACGGCTACCCACCATCCAATGGGATTGTGTACTTTGTGTTGCTTTCCCTTATGACAGCCAATGAGAATCGAACTCGGTATTCGAACTCGCAAACCCGTGGGCCCAGGAAGTATGGATACGGTTTTTTTTGAACAGGCCATGTCTCCCAGCATCTCTTACATCACCTGTAATTAACGTTGCAAGGGAAGGGCTAAGTTGGCTGCCGCCCAGGTGTGTTTCTTAAGGGCTTCTCAAAGCCACTTTGGCACAAAAGCGAAACTGAAATCCTTTCCACGCCCCACCGCCTCGTCTCGCCCAACAAACCCCGTCACGCATCAACTTTGCGAGATGACAGTTTTTAAACCCAGATGTTAGATTTTGAAATTAAGTGGGCTTAAATATTTATCAGTATTAATAAAAAATGAAACGTAAATTTGCATTTTCATTCCACATCTCACGAATAGTGAAATATTCATACTTTAAAAATCCAATACGATTTCATGTTTTCTACAATCAAAGTATCACTTCTAAAAAAGCAATGATTGGAAATGCACGGCGTGATGTTCATCCAATTCTTGCTTTTCTTTGTGCGATGCACTTTGGGATATACAGTACAGCAACAATTATACCGATATCAAATCACTCCCACACAAAGGCCACCTCGGTCATGGGGGTTGTTTAACCATACTTCACCACGCTGGTCAACGCGGTCGAGTGGAGAGAGACAAGTGAATGGATTCCGGGATAAGTTCACACATCAGCGCCTTTGATGTCCGCTGTGGTCAGGAATGAAATTCGTGTCAACAAGTGCATAGTGCGGTGCGTTAACCACTGTGCTACCACCACAACTCCCCGAAGCTACCGCCAGAACCCGCAATCCAGCTCCCATCTGCCTACGCGTTGACTCATCGATCCATCTCCTCGGTGGATGTACTCGCTGACACAATTTATTTCTTGGCTGTCATCCCATAATATCTCTGCACCACAAATTGCCGGAATAATTATTCTGGTTCGACTTGGAGACTCTATCGATGGAGGGTTTCATGACTCGATGTATGAGAATTGCTCTGAAGAGCTGATCTTTGGGGATAGCCGCGTTCTCACGTTCCTCCTCCCTCCTTCGCCTCGGATTATGTTCAGATAGGGTTGAAGATTTGCTGAAAAATGTGTGGGTGCTCTTACAAACAGCTAGAGTGCTTTGGCTGTCTGTTCAGTCGGCTTACATGCGTTCTTATTTCAAGAATAGACAGATTGACTTTTGTTTTCCCTGGGGATCATTTTTCAAACTGCAGATTTTATCCATAACATAAGGGCCCAGGCAGTAAAAGAAATGAACGGCAATAAAGTCTAGTGTGTGTGTGTGTATATACATATTTTAAAACAGCGTAAAGTAGTTTGACTTGAAGCACTTTTTGCCTGTTGCTCCCCCACACAATCGTAGGCTTCCCTTGCTTAGGGGCACATATCTTGGAGGCATGCTTAATTCTGTGCAGAATTCCAACTGTGTCTCACGGCTGTTCACGTCGAGTCTCTTGGGATTGTCTGGTCCCATCAGACAGTCGCAGCCCACCGGTGGGTCCCGACCCACCGGCGGGCTGCGAGCGCCGCCTAGTGGTCCGTGGATATCGAGTGGGCCGAGTGGGCCTTGACGTACAAGAATGTCGCAAGCTCCTGCTTTCGTCCGCTCAACATCATCATCGCCGCCGCGTGCCACGCTCGGTGAGATCCAAGCGTGTGAGTGTCGCGCACTTGCCGAGTGTTGCTCTCGACGATGATCCGCCCCCTTAGCAGCGATTTACTCCAGCCACGTGTCACGCGGATGCCCACGTGAGACGATGCCAGTATGGAGACGGAGGCTTGTGTTGCTCCACTCGTCCGCCGCAAATTGAAGAACGCGGTTCGCCAGAATATTGGGGCCGAATCCTGCCCGCATGTCCCACGACATCGGTGGATCATGTTAGTCTCGGAGAGTCTCATCTCACTGTCAGACTAATGTTAGTCTCAGACAGTCTCATCTCACTGTCAGACTAATGTTAGTCTCAGACAGTCTCATCTCATCTCACTGTCAGACTAATGTTAGTTTCAGACAGTCTCATCTCATCTCACTGTCAGACTCATGTTAGTCTCATTTCATCTCACTGTCAGAAACCGCTTAGTCCTGTACAGGGTCGCGCGGTGAGCCGGAGCCTATCCCAGCAGACACGGCGCAAGGCAGGGATATACCCACGATGGAACGCCAGTCCATCACCGTGGACTGCGGGCAATTTAGTCTGCAAGCCAATTAACCTATGCAGCAGCACGTTTTTTTGGACTCTGACAGTACCATGCCTATTTGTCGGGTAACTTAATACGACACGAACAACCTGAATCTTCAAATGCCATCTGAAAGGATTCTCGCACCATGGGCTTTATTAATGCATGTGCACAGACAACCACAGCTATTTGCGTGTGCAAATTCCATGCCTGGTAAAGCACGAGACACGGTTACTGACCAATATATGTCCCTTGTGTGATCACCGAGAGAGACGCGCATTCATTCAACCTGCATAATGTAAACGGTTCGTAATTTCATTGCTGTTATTGTTGTTGTTCTTCAGGATAAGGATTTACATTCATTCGGCGCCTAAATCCCGTGGAATCTCAAAGCGGTGGTGGTTGTTTGTTGAAATTTCAGCACTCTGGGATATTGCTCAACACATCCCGTCGGTATAATATATAAATAGCGCGCACAAAGGCAACAATACATTGGACGCGCAGTTTGATTGGTGGGGGGAGGTGGGGGGGGAGAAATATTTCCACGAGGCATGGGAAAGAGGCTTCTGAGAGCATAATGCAATCTTATCCCGCGTTAACAATGGACTCGTTCAGAAAGCCTCGCCGATGCGCCCGCCACGCACGCTTGCGTCTCTGTCGTTTTAACATCGTCCGATGTCCGAGCGAAGAAGGATGCATTAACGCCAGGGGTCTATTGGGTGGGCATCCATCGACGAATGCCTCACCGGTCGCTTCCGGCAATGACGCCAATCGTTGTCGTACACAAAGGGCCCATTCCGGGCGCAGGACTTAGTGCGCGCATCTCTGCGCCCACGCGCGACCGCTTGAGCGCGCACCCGACTCTCGCCCACGTGAAAGAGGGCTTCCGTGTAAATCCCGAGCACGATTGCTCTTCGGAAACCAGCTTTGCTCCCTCCCCCCGTTTGGGGAACACGCGCGCTCGCAATTTGTTGAAATGGAAAATAATAATAATAATAACCTACACGTTTGGGAATTGCTTTCCAAAGCTGTGCTTTCGGGATAGCCGTGTCGAGCGCTCCCCCCTCTCTCCACGTTGGAGGCATCCTCAGGCGTTCTGAGCCTCAGTCCGCCCGAGGATCTCTCCAACGTGGGGTCAAAACGACGCGAAGGAGAGAGGAGGAGTGCTCAACACTGCTATCCCGAAAGACCAGCTTTGGAGAGAAATTATTACGTATCGAGCCGTGAAAACCCTACATCAATGCAATATACACGTGTGATTGTTTCTATTCTTCTGCTATGGGGTGCGCGTTGGCGAGAGAGACGCGAGGGCTTTTCAATCCTTTCTCATGGGATCGCTGTATCGAGCGTTTCCTCTCTCGCTGTTATTACAACACCTTCACCCTGCCTGGCGACGTCATGTTGACGCGAAGTTATCCATTGATATTGAATTATTTTAGTTAAGGCCTTTAGTTGCGTGGAAATAAAAGTGCCTCTTCTTTGTAATGATGTATGTTTTCACGGCTCGATGCATGATGATTGCTTCGAAAAGCTGCTCTCTCGGGACAGCCGCGTCGATCGCTTCCTCTCTCCAGCTCGCGACGTTTCGCCTCACACGTTAGAGACATCCTCAGGCGCAGTGTGCGTGTGTGCGTGTGTTGTGTTTGTGACTCCTATTTATATGCAGGTACCGTGTACGTGGTGTTGAGTCACCTCCACAGAGTTGCTGCATTCCAGGATCAATGGACGACTGTCGAGGTCCACTTGAGGGGGTTCCATTGTCCATTGGAGGTGATTCAACACATACGTAGTACCTACATAAAAATAGGAGTCACAAACACGACACACGCACCCTGCGCCTGAGGATGCCTCTAACGTGTGAGGCGAAACGTCGCGAGGTGGAGAGAGGAAGCGATCGACGCGGCTGTCCCGAGAGAGCAGCTGTTCGAAGCAATCATCGTGCTTTTCCTTTCTTTATTTCTGGCTTTAAATGCAACTAGAGGATCGAGGGTGGTGCTACATTGGATGGATAAAAGCAAATGCGAGGCTCACTTTTGCAACCTTCGTGCATGTTAGTGCAGCGCAATAGAGCTTTAAAATAACATCTACTTGCATTTAAAGCCATTAATCAATCCACGACTAGATGAAGGCCCATGTGACCTATGTCGATCATAGGGGTTGTGTTTAACCATACTTCACTACGCTGGTCAGTGTGAGGGGTAAAGCTGGTGACTCAGTACCGATTAGGTTAACAATCGCCAATGTTAGTCAGAGTTGGGAATCCAACTCATACGAGCTGCGCTTATGACGCTGCCACCTCTCAGCCCAGTCTGGTGATTTTTAAGCCTTAATTTTAATTTAGCAATAAATACGTTCAATGGAATGATGTAGGTTTTCACGTTCTCGGTGAAATATATTTTCGTTGCATTTAGCAACGTGGTTTATCTTCATGCACGATCTTAACTCAGGGCACGATACATCTCAGTTTTCATGCAGAATTGGCGGTGAAGCAAAAGCATTTCGAAAACTATCTCGTGGCGATCTAAAGCTTCTCGCATGTCGCTCATCACTCGGGCTTGCCAAGGTGCCAATGGGGTTTTCGCAAACGCCCACACATCTTGATGCGGGAAATAATGTTACGTTTGCTATGCAGTTCGTCGTGCTACGCATCCGTGCCGCGCTAATGCGTGCCACGGTGTTGGTCTCATCTCATCTCATTGTCATAAACCGGTTAGTCCTGCACAAGGTCGCGGTGAGCCAGAGCCTATCTCGGCAGAGAGAGCGTGCAAGGCAGGGATATACCCACGATGGGACGCCAGTCCATCACCGGGCACTGCGGGCAATTTTGTCTGCAATCCAATTAACCTATGCAGAAGCATGTTTTTTGGCCTATGAGAGGAAACCGGAGTGCCCAGTGAAAACCCACGCGGACACGGGGAGAGAACATGCAAACTCCACACACAAAGGTACCCCAGCCGAGGTTCGAACCCGGGACTTCTTGCTATGAGGCGACAGCGCTACCCACTGGGCCACCGTGCCGCCCCACGGCGTTGGACGTGGCTGCTTATTCTTTTGCTGCGATTACCTGTTTCAGCGGCTGGTATCCGGGGTGACTCGGGAGGGCCGGATACCCCCCCCCCGCTAACCCTCCCAATAGTCGAGAGTATTGGAGCAGAATGTTTGCAAGCGGATTGCTTTTGTTGACGCAAGTCTCAGTATTATTAGTTAGAGGTCCTACGGGTCGTTATTTATCTGGAACCTTCCCACAGACCTGCTCACGAAGGAAGGCCCCAACAGGTGTTCTCGACTACAGGTGATATAGCTGTTCTTGCAGGATAGCCGTGTCAACGAATACTTGACACGGCTATCCTGCAAGAACAGCTATACAGAGCAATTCTCATACATCTAACCATGAGGAAGCTACCATCGCTGCAAAGCTATTGGAAATAATTGGATCTCGCAAACCCCCCTTACCACGGCACGGTGACGAACCACGAGAAGGGTGGTGTCTGCTCTCCACAGCGTGCCTCCGAAAGTAACTGTCGCGTGGCGGTGGCGATCTAATCCGCATCAAGTTGTCACTGCGCTCTATGCTGTTGTTGCCACCCTCCGCAGCAACGCTTTCTGCCCTGAGCCAGACCCGCAGCCGCTCCGCAGCAGACACTGGGCCTCCGGCATCGACGTTGATAATAATCATTGCATTTATAGAGCGCTTTTCACTCGAGGGTCACAAAGCGCTGATGATCTCCCAACATCTGAGTTTAGGTTGTTTTTTTGTTTATCCATGGGGGTCGGACTTGTGGAGACAAGTCCAATTCGCCTTCTTCCACCCTGCACACGCCATTCCCCAGGCAACGTTTTGAGTCCAAATCATATCTGCAGCACTTACCTGCCGTGTTCGCTTGTAGAACTGCGCATTACTTATCCAGGTCTTCCGTGCAATTTCTGGCATCAATTGAATATCAGGAAGGCCACTGACAAGCGTGTCGAATTACTGCTTCAGCGAACTACATACAAGGTCGTCACGTGTTCGTGTGACAATGATAATAAGGTAGGAAACTATGAGCAAGACTCGGTCGCTGAACATTTTCTGTTATCACCGCTCAGCCTGTCTGTCTTGGCCATACAGTGTACGCGTGCCCAGCTGTGTAACCACACCGGTCCTTTTCTGATCACAGACACAACCACGAGGATGTCTCGACGCTCAGAGCAGTGTGGCACTGTGACAGCTGATGGTGCAGCTGGTGTCTTTGAAGACGTAAACACGCAGGTTCAGATGGAAACCCAGGTGTATTTGTGTCTTAGGCGCACTGCGGGTTTTGTTGTTGTTAATAGCTTGACGCATGCATGTGTTTACACATCAAACATTATAACCGTTTTACACACGGTGGGGGGCATGCCTCACCCCTCCCCATTCACACATATATGCATGAAGGCGTGCATTTGTTTTCACAGGATCTATTTATATTCACGGTCCTATGCATTATAACAGGTTTCATTAAACAGTCACATTTCAATAATTTTTCATCTTCCTAAATGGCTTTTTCACACGTTGAGAAAATGCATTAAACCCCTAAACAGACATTTCACATATTATCTCTGGGAATGCATTAACCACATTTGAATGGTAATAACTCATCGCAGTGAGCCCACGGTCTGATAAAACATCGCCGAATTTTATTCGTTGAAGACTTTAGAACATTGGGAATTGCTCTCCGTAACGGTGCTGTCAGGATAGCCGTGTGGAGCGTTTTTTCCCCGACGTTCCATCTCCGACGGCTTGCAGCATCATCACGAGTTTGCCTCCCCATGTGGGAGGCGAAACGTCGCGAAGGAGAGTGGGGAGGGGGGAGCGCTCGACACTGCTACCCCGACAGAGCCGCTATGGGGAGCAATTCTGATCACACTCCGAGCCGTAACAACACTTACATCGGCACACTTTAAAACTCTCGCAATGTGAACATTTTAAAAGAGCCTCAGTCGTTATTTTAATGACTCGCTGTTTTGCTGACAGAGATTTTGCGTTTAACCTTTTAAACACACACTTGTTTAAATATTTGTTTACATTTTCACCTACGTCATCATCATCCATGGTCAACTCAATGTTGGATGAAGGTCTCCCCACAAACCGCATCTGCCTGGTGCTAATTTAATCGCTCCATCTCCTCAGCTGACGGCCTCTTGAGCGCGGGCCGATCAACGATTGGCCCAACCGATGCGACAGAATTATTTTATGAAGCCGTGATTGTGTCCAGTAATTACCCGACACTCTGCTCTTTGCTTATTAATTCTGCATCGTTCATGCCGCGTTGTTGTAGCCAAACGATTCACGTCAAACGGAGAGGCGAGCAACAGTTGGATCTTTGAGAGTCTTGCTGGGCTCGTGCTGCAGGTATAATTGGGGAAGGAGTGAGGATGTGCTCGAAGTATTGTCACGAAAGCTGCGTGCAATTGGTCGTGTGTGGAACATTCACACCGAGGGCAGTGCAAATGAAGAAACTTGATGAAGTGATAATTATTATAGGGCAATTAAAGTGGCAGTTACACCTCCCATCTGTTTGGGGGTTTTTTTCACTTAATAATTTTCACCTTTTGGAGAACCGAAC
Organism: Mordacia mordax; assembly: GCA_036362905.1. Classification (NCBI taxonomy): domain Eukaryota; kingdom Metazoa; phylum Chordata; class Hyperoartia; order Petromyzontiformes; family Petromyzontidae; genus Mordacia; species Mordacia mordax. The sequence goes on along the minus strand of JAZEWT010000019.1, from coordinate 6,359,814 downwards.
CGCACTCGACACACGCAGCGCAGTTGCGTAGTCCGTGAATAATAATAATTGCACTTCTAGGGCGCTTTTCACCCGAGGGTCACAAAGTGCTGCACAGAGCTGTAAAGAGCACGGCATGTCAACAGCAACAACATCAGGACAGTCCAACTGAAAGTCAAATAATGGCTATAATTTATAGAAGGACATAAAATAAGCGATGAAAAATTATTGTTCAACAAACAAGGAAGGAATAAATGTTCCTGAGCAGGTGCAGGTCGGCAGTGAACGATCATAGTGTTTAATCAAGCTGATAGGAACCGGTGATCTATGTAGCTCTTTCGTAATAGTTTTCCAGCGGAGAAGGAGTAAGCAACTAACAATATCCCAGCGTACCGGTGGTAATTTAATCAGGACCGTTAATCTAGGCGGCATGCTTTGTGGATGGGGAGGAAACCGGAGTACCCGGCGAGAACGTGTGCGGACATCGGAACATGGAAACGCAATACAGAAATGCACCCGAGCCGGGAATCGTCAGCGCTGCTGATGTACGTCACTGGCACGTGGCAGACACGTGCTGCAGACTCGCACCGCATGATTTTGTTACTAAGCAAGCACGTGTGTGTGTAGTTGTATCAACCTGGTACTCCACTCTCTCATTGTACTTCAGCAATGAATGCATTATTTACCCAATATGTACGCGAGCTCTTCGCATGAGTCTGAGAATGACTCAAATGTAATAATAATACATTCATTATATCCCCTGGACCCCAAAAGTTGCAGCCGAATCCTCGCAAGCACAATTGACGTGGTATTCCTTTCAGTATGCGGAGTGCGTTTAGTTTCACGATGTTGCACTCCTTCTCTCCATAAACATGCTTTGTGGTTCTTCAGCAAATTATTCGATGCTTTGTTCAGCTAAAGAGCCATCCTTATTACTATGCTGAGATGTATTTTGCCATTTCAGTTGTAATTAATTTAACTTTTTTTATGACCTTCTCTGGCAACATAAATATCCACTGAAGCATAATCCTGTACCGGTTTGAGAGACCCATTGAAGTTGAGAAGGATAGAATATTCACAGCAAGAAGGGCCTTTTCACCGTTGCATAGAGGAAGGAGGTATTATGCAACATCGAATATATTTGTGTTAATGTCTCCCAGAGGGGCGGCACGGTGGCCCAGTGGGTAGCGCTGTCGCCTCCTCACAGTAAGAAGAACCCGGGTTCGAATCTTGGCTCGGGTGCCTTTCTGTGTGGAGTTTGCATGTTCTCTCCGTGTCCACGTGGGTTTTCGCCGGGCACTCCGGTTTCTTCCCACCATCCAAAACATGCTGCTGCATAGATTAATTAGCTTGCAGACTAAATTGCCCTCATTGCCAAGTGATGGACTGGCGCCCCATCGTGGGTATATCCTTGTCTTGCACCCTGTGTCTGCCAGGATAGGCTCCGGCTCACCGCGACCCTGTACAGGACTAAGCGGTTTCTGACAATGAGAAGAGTTGAGTCTCCTAGAGAAAGTGCCAGATCATCTGCACTGTTCTCGCCAATCACAAGCCACTGCTTAGGGATTCTCCTTTAAAAGGAAAAGAAACTACAGGACCAGTCCTGAAAGTGCTCACTCGGGCCACTAACGGCACACGTGCATCTACTAGAAAGATCTTGGAGAGGGTACTTGGTCTACTCTTCGAAGCTGGCCGGTCATTTATGCAGAGGTACGAGTACCGACCCCTTATCTGATAACTCACGACCTGCGGATTGTTGTGTAGTGATTCATTCTACTCGGAGGATATAAACAGGGTGGGGGAGGAGGTGGATCAAGGATCAGAGCAGCGATTTCCTCCGGATCGCAAGTCCATTGCAGAACGGTGGCGTTCCGCGGAATTGCTGCCCTGCACCACGGCTGATGGAAGGCCCACGATCCATCATTCTCGTGCGAGGATAACCATGTCACCAAAACACTGGTGTAGGCTCCCGTCTACTCACTACTCGCCCATATTTGAGCCATGGAGCTTTGTCTGCAGCACTTGGGGGAGGTTCCTGCAGGTTCTGATCTTGGTCTACGATCATCTCATCTCATTATCTGAAACCGCTTAATCCTATATAGGGTCACGGTGAGCCGGAGCCTATCCCGGAAACACAGGGCGTAAGGCAGGAATACACCCGACGACGGGACGCCAGTCCATCGCCGGGCATTGCGGGACAATTTTAGTCTGCGAGCCAATCAACCTATCCAGGAGCATGCTTTTGGACTGTGGAAGGAAACAGGAGTACCCGGCGAAAACCCACGCGGACACGGGGAGAGCATGCAAACTCCACACAGAAAGGCACCCGAGCCGAGAGATTCGAACCCGGGACCTTCTTGCTGTGAGGTGTCAGCGCTAACCACTGGGCCACCGCGCCGCCCCGGTCTACGATCAATGTGTTGACAATAATACGTTGTTTTTAGAATGTGTGTGGGGTTTTTTTACGGCTGAATGAATGATTGCTTTCCAAAGCCGTTCTTTCGAGATAGCCGCGTAACCGAGCACTCCCCCCTCTCGCCTTGGAGTCATCCTCAGAACGGTCTGCGACCGAGTGTGTCTGCATTGTCTCCATGGTGACGCTCATTCTCAGCATGCCTGAGGATGCCCTCCAAGAGAGGGGAAGTGCTCGAGACGGCCATCCCGAAAGAAGAGCTTTGGAAAAAAATCGATGATTATCAATTTCGATGATTGCTTTGAAAAGCTGCTCTCTCGGGACAGCGCCTGAGGATGCCTCTAACGTGTGAGGCGAAACGTCGCGAGGAGAGGAGAGAGAGCCATCGACGCGGCTGTCCCGAGAGAGCAGCTTTTCGAAGCAATCATCACGCATCGAGCCGTGAAAACCTACATCATTACAATAATCTATTATATAAGATTACAACAGGTTTTACCGTATCTGGCGATTATGCAGGTGTTAAAATCTTAACACCTGCATAAACACCAAAATAGACACATTTTACAATGTGTCCAGTGGCAAAGTATGCAAACAGGTAGCTTTTATAACCTATGCATTGTCCTTCAACTGACCGACCTTCACCTGGCAGTGGCTTCCTTTTGAGCCAATTTGCCGGTGTCAGTCGTTGCCAAAAGGCAGTCAGCTCAGGACAATGCAGTATCAATGCTTTATAGCTTAGGTGGGGCTGTTAACGCTATAATCTATTATGTGTATGAAGAAGGGCCTCTCACGCAGAGGTCCCAACGCACCGCAGGAAACTGCAGTGATGGGGGGAAGGTGGGAAGGCAGCCAAGTGATTTGCCGGCACCAACCCGCCAGACTCTCCATTCCATATGTTATCATCTCTCATCTCATTGTCAGAAACCGCTTAGTCCTGCACAGGGTCGCGGTGAGCCGGAGTCTATCCCGGCAGACACAGGGCACTAGGCAGGCATACACACACGATGGAATTCCAGTCCATCACCGGGCACTGTGAGCAATTTAGTCTGCAAGCCAATTAACCTTTGCAGGATCATATTTTTGACTGTGGGAGGAAACCGGAGTGCCCGGCGAAAACCCACGCGGATACGGGGAGAGAACTCGCAAACTCCACACAGAGAGGCACCCGAGCCGAGATTCGAACCCGGGACTTCTTGCTGTGAGGCGACAGCGCTACCCACTGGGCCACCGTGCCACCATATGTTATGATGATATTTGGCCAATTCATTAATTCGTGGGGTTTTTTTAAGTTGTGAGAGGAAGCCGGAGCGATCTCGCAAACTCCATACAGAAAGGCACCCAAGGTAGGAATCGAACCGCCTTGGGCATTACCTTCTTTTTGTGAGCGCATTGTAAGGCGTCTGCCGATTTATTTGCAAAATAATTGCTTTGATAAAGTACATATGCACATTATCGAAGCACGTTGTTTACATGTTTAGCCGCAAGCATGTTTGTCGTTTTTTGTTGTTGTTGTTACAAACTTGATACTTTACGAAAGGTGTTCATCTGGTGTTCTAAGACCTTGACACTTGTATTAATGTCATACATGGTTACATCTTTTATCTTCTTACAGCTTTGTACTGGCAAAAAAGTATCCACAAAAATAAAAGTTTATGTTGAAATGCATACAAATGCCAGTAGCGCACAAGGGATGATTTGACCTGGGCTGCTTAATTGGTTTTCTTGAGAACCCTAGTGCTAGAGATATTTATATAAACAGCGATGTGATAATGGTGTGCAGGCAGACTTCTCACTTCTCCGTGTTATGAATAGAAATTATGAAAGGTGAGAAAATGTATAATCATCATGATATTCATGTTTCGCATCAGCTTACATTCGCAAAGACACTGACTTTATACGAAAAAGGAAGCTATTGTCAGCAATTTGTACTTTTTCTGCTACTAAATTGGTATAATTGGTTGGTTTCACAAGCGGTGTTTGCTTTATTAGGCGAGGTTTCATTATAGGTTAAGCAATCAATGCCAGGATAATCTACAAATTAAAAATAAACATTGTTAATATAATAATTGAAATGGCTATTTCGCCAAATGTCACGGAGCTTTTCTCTTCAAAGGAAATATTGTTTCACAGCGGGAAACATTTAAATTCAAGAGCGTTTATGTCGTTGAATAGATTTGCTTAGAATTAAAAGCGGGGGATTCATTCCACTTCTTTACACAATGTTCACGTTTAGCTATGTTTTGTGCAAAAGTAAAGCCTCAGTACCAGCTGATGGTCACAGTGGAGCTATCATGGACTTAATCTTTTGCGGCAGGTTGAGACAGTGGTGACATCCGTGCCACACAGATGGAACGTCCTGCCCCAGGCGATTCAATTCTTGTCTCGGGTAGCTTTCCGTGCTGAGTGTGTGCGTTCTCCTCCTGTTTCACGTCGGTTTCGTCTGTTTTCGTCTGGTTTATCCGGCTTCCTCGAACAACAACAACAAAACACAATGAACCAGCCAAAACATCATAATATACAGGATGCAGTGTCTGGAAAATGTTGGCGCTGGCTGACTGCATGGATTCCTTCCTTTCACCTCTATGCGATTTATTTTCACCTCTCATCCTTTGACATTCAATGAACGCGCTCGTAAAAAAAATCTCGAAGTAAGAAGAGACGCATGGCCTGGGACGAGTTTAGGCCGCGTGCAAGAAAACCGCACGCGGAAAGCCACTGTTTTGAGAACGGGGTACAGTGCTGCATTATAACGATAGAGGAACAAAAATGAATTTGTGATTAAATGTCAAATCCATTTGGCACATTGAAGACCCAATGCGGACTATGGTGCTGCAGTTGGCTCAGGAGATGTCACTAAAGCTTTTAAACCAATTAAATTATACGGTTACGTGCCACTCATACTCAAATCTATTTGGAGAATACGCCTAAGTTTATATTTAGTCAATAGTGGCAATATTATTTTCTGGAGGGGTGGGGTGGAAGGGCCCAGAGGTATAGTGTGCCGTGTCATAACTACAGGTTACCGAGGGTCTGCGCCAGAATCAAGAACAAACCCACCTTGGCATTTAATTTAATTTAAATCCAGAATTTCAAGGTTTGCGGGTCATAGGTTAGTGTGCTGTAAGTAATGGAGACTGAGATATGGCCAGGATCAGTGATTGTCCATAATAAATAATAATGACGATATTGGAGTAATGAGAAATACAAAATTGAAGTGAAGTAAAATCCAGTGCAATGAGAAGAACATTACTGGGTGTGAAATATGGTCTCTGAATTGGTGAAGGCTTGAGGCTATGCTTTGTTATTTAGGTGACATGTTTGGATTGTTTCAGTCCCTGCATAGATTACCGCATTACCCGTGAAGTTTTGTTGTTGAGATGCCCTCATACCCACGCGGTTCTGGGTCTGTGGCAATAGAAGCGAATGGTAATGTACTTGTTGGCACGTTGCACTAAAAAACCCAGCCACCTGAGCTTGATTTCTATTCAAGGCCAACATCCGTGGCAAATATCAGTCCGTTTTCATTTAAGCTGGAAGTTGTCCAAAGAGGTTGTAAGCAAGTTACGTCGCCTCCAGGGCACGGGGGGGGGGTGGAATTGAATTAGGACAATTAACCTAGGGAACATGTCTTCGGACTGTGGGAGGAAACTGGAGTACGCAGCAGACACCCACGTAGGCACGGGAAGGATACGTGTAAAACTCCACGCAGGCACCCGAGCCGAGACTTAAACCCGGATGAAAGGACTTTCTTGCGACAGGGCTACTCACTGCAACGACCCTGCTTGCGCACTGTGCAACCCACAGCGCCATGCACCGTGCCACCCACCGTGCCACCCACCGTGTCACCCACCGTGCCACCCACCGAGCCACGCACCGTATCCTCCCCACAATATCCTAGGTTGACGTAACCGCACGGTGGATAAATATCAGCCACTGAGAGTCAAAAGGCGGCAAGGCATGGTACTGGCGATCCGACCTCCTCGCACGCTTTGCTGGCCTTCGCAGGTGCTAGCCAACAGGACCTGAAAACGGTCTGAAAAGCTTTGCAAAACATTTACAGAACCTTTGCATACGGGCAGAGTTTGTCTTTGTCAAATGATCCCATGGGAAGACGTCGACACGCAGTGTGATACGCCCGCCACTCTGTGGCATGTGATGCTGGGTAGATACCTGTCCCCACTGGGAGTAGCAACGTCACTTGGTGTCGACTTTTTTAGACTACGGTCAAAGAGTCACATTTAATTGTTTATTTAATCTGTGATAGCGTTAGCAATTCTTGTTGCTTTTTGATCCAATTCCATTCCAGAGTATGTCAGTTGTCACCATTGATAATTACTTTCCAATGTCGTTCTTCCAAGATGGTTCTGTCGTGTCTTCCCCGTTAACGCCTGGGTGATGTTTCACCTCCCTCGCATTCTACTGCGCACGGAGTCACAGCTTTTTAAAAGCAATTTTAATCCATCGAGCTGTGACAACATACATCAGTATAATGAATTATTATTTAGCAGACGCCCTTATCCGGGCCGAGTTACATCATTCATTTTTTTCCATGTGAGGTGCAGATCTTACCGCTGTGCCACCTTGCCGCCCAAACTATCATCACTTTAGGTTACAGTTGTACTCCTGATGTCATGTAGTCAGTCAGTCAGTATCAATACCCGCTTAATCCTGTACAAGGTCGCGGGGGGCTGGAGCCTATCCCGGCAAACATAGGGCGCAAGGCAGGGCTATGCCCAGGGTGTGACGCCAGTACATGGCAGGGCACTTTATAGGCGACAATTTATTCAACAGGCCAATTAACTTAGACGGCAGCGTGTCTTTGGGCGGTGGGAGAAAAGTGACGCGCAAAGACGTTTCACGTGAAGTTTAGAATCCAGCAGTGCGTCGCCTTTTTTGGTGATTGGCAGGCCAGGTTCCTGGCAGTCGGATCCACAGCGGGCTCAACTTGGTGTGCGACAGGGATGCCGTCTGGTCCTCGATACCCGTCAATTAAAAATGATGAAAATGACCACCCAGTAGGTCGCAAGTTCTGCTTAGTTGTTTGTTGAGACAATACCCAAGTGGGCCGTGAGGTGCAAACGGTTTGAGTACCCCTGCTCGATAATAATATTTCACATTTTTGACCACTTGCTCTGTTTGAGAAGCTTCCTTGGCTGTGCCAGAGGAATTTCCTTCTCAATGGGATGCTGATCGAGTGCTCTTGAGGGACAGCTCAATGTTATGCGCGCTGATGCCCTGGTGATGGTTACTTACACAGAGTTAGTTTGAGGCTCTGCCGCTGAACCTAGAACATTTCACAAAGAGGTGTAGGGCATTATCATCAGCCGCAAAAATGCAACGTGCCTAGTCGGACGCATAATTTTCATAAACACTCCATCTGCTCAACTCTAATAAACTGGTTCTGGGAATGATGGAGGCCTATCAGTACCTGGGCAATGCGTTTAAGACCAATTCTGGCTTGGCAATAGAGGTCTCAATCTGAATCAGTCAAGCGGTGTTATCTTTTCATTCACTGCGTAACACTCTGGTCGCTGCCTGTCTTGTCACACCGCATAAAGCCCTGGCTCTTCTCATCCACAACCATACCATCTCTGGTGAAACGTGGACTTATTCTCAAATGCCCACTAAACGGTCACGGAACGTGGACCCATTTATACGCTCACCTGCACCAGCTTAAACCATTCAGGCTGGCCTGCCTGCGATTTATCCTGGATTCAGCAGACTGAATTGTGCGAGCTATGCGCAGACATGGGCAAACGAACACACACTCACACACTTTTGCTTTTTGAGAATTTTCCTCTGCCACTGAATCTTTCCCCTGGGTTTTCGCTTGACCTCCTATGGCCCTGCTAAAGCCATAGCCTGCATGTGAGGGACATTAACACCACATTCGGTGCACTCATCTGACCTCCACTGGCTTCATGATTTCAGATTGTAGTTATTTCACAGAGAAAGAGGGTGCTTTGTTCCTCCCTCCCCCCATATGCTTGAAAAATAACTTAATGACTTACCATATACTTCCTGTGCCCGATTATAATTTACCATTGCAATGCTTGAACAATTGGAGCTCATTTACATTATTGGAACCAGCTATGCTGTGTAGTTTAATAACATTTTGATCTCGATAAACAGCCGAATTCGTCATTATTTTTGTCGAGGATCTGTCTTTATCTGTTTGATTGTCTTTTCATTTTACACGAACGTAAGATGCAATGTCAGATGTCATGAATACAAGTTTTTGGAAATTATGTGAAAGGATGATTGATTGGTGATGTTGAAAATCCCTCCAGTATTTCCATCCATAAGAATGATGTCAATAGTACCTTGCAAAATCACAATGAAGTCATCAAGTCCGCGCCCGGAAGATTCCTGGTCCAGGTAGACAGTCGCCTCGCCTCATCTCGTCTTGGCTACCTGGATCACAGTCGGCAGACAATCTTGTCGATCTGCCATACACACGTGCAAGGCGACAGCATGTGCGCATAGCTGGCATTAAACTGCCAACTACTGCTGCTGGCACCTCGCTGAAATAACGCAGCCCTGTCCTAGCCAGGGGCCACCCTCAACTTTTCAGCTGAGAGGCCTCAACAGGAGATGCAGCCAAAAATTTTACTTGTAACCAATTACTATCGCTAGAGCCTAAGGTCCTGTTGTCCACATAAGGCCAACAATAAGTTCTAATTAACTTCAATCGCTTTGTTCTCCTTTGCTTATACCGCACAAAAGGCTCGCTGTGACTAAGCCAGTGAGTGCTGACTTCAATGAACTGAGCTGCTGATGCTGTCATTTCGCGTTTTTTGGATTTGTATTAAGTTAATTTAGGTTGCCTTAAAATATTCTTGCAGGCAGCAGTATTGTTGTAGGCTGCCACAACATTCCTCCTTTATGGCGTCTATCAGATTATTATTTATTTTAATGATATGTTAGAGCTTTGAAAGAGCATAGGAGTTATGCATCCTGTTCTCAGTCGGTTCCATTACACACCTAATGAGGGATGGTGCAATCATTTCAAGGAGGTATTGCACCAACAACGTCGAAACAAACTAAATATTGAATGAAGCCCTAATAACCACGGAGCAGTGCCGTTGTGAAATCTTACACATGACAATTTCAATATGCCGTGGATTCGGCAATTTTCTTTTTCACGCGGGGCACACTTATACATATGCACACCAAATATGTACTCGTCATACACACACCCCGCATAGACTTTCCACTGAAAGGACTGAGCAGATGCATACACGGATGGTGTGACTGCATGTACGCCCCATGCAAACAAACAAAGAAAACAGGCATAGGATTGTGCATAAAGATAAATGGTGGCCCCAGGCGGGGTGCTACCAGAGTGATACAATTGAGCTTGTTGGAGAGCAACGTGTGTACGTGGCAATAGGTGCCACCTAACAATAGTGTGGGCATAGCTGCCTCTGTAATCACCAGTTTAACGAGCGTGGAAAGTCAATTATTGCCAACTCACGTGGCATGAGATTATAGGGTTGTGGGCAGCGAGAGCTGGAAATGTGCTGGTAGAAACCGGTGGAGGCACATGAGATGAGATCACATGTTGATGAAGTGAGGGGCTGAGAACCACTTGGACCAAACTGGTCTAAACTAAAGCAGTTGTTCCAGGGTGAATACAAGTGGGCACACGGGGATACCAGGAGAGACACCGGGAAGAGACAACGGCAAAAGACAAAGAGCGAGTAGAGCTGTCGGGCTCAGCATGAGAAGACGTAAATGAAGGCTGCGGAGAAACGTAATGCCACCAGATGTGGCGGCGGCTACGCAGCAGCACACTGGGTGATACGAAACGACAGCGGGATAGCGCTACGAGTGGCGACCAACAGGTTGGGTACATTGAGCAACAGGCAGAGCGAGGGGACCGCAACCCCTTGGGCTGGCCGCCTTGAGACCGTGCCTGTGATCCTGTCAGGTCGAGACTCCTCATTCCTTCACGTTGGGAGAGCTGCACCACCAGTCTGCCGGGCACGGATTCCACTGTGACCATCTTACACTCTTACACCACCAGCAGGAGGGTGTGAGGGGAGGGTGACTGCAGACTCCAGATTTCCACATGCTGGTTCGCTCGTGGTTTATCCCTGTAATCAGGCCGTACGCGGGCAGTGATGGAGCCTACTTTGTTATATACGATGCGAGTAGTGAAACCGCTGTATGGTTATTAAACTGACGCCGTGTTAACGCAACCGCTTCGTATCGTTGGTTGACTCGCGCGGTGAACCCGTAACTCTTCCCTGCACAGCCCAGCCTCAATCGAGCTCCCATGGAGAGCTCACCCCTTGTGATCTCACATGAACCTCTCCCTCTCCAAGGCCATTTATTGCTCCTGCCCGTACCCACGGGTGGCCATCAAGCTATAGTTTTATGACACATACTGACCAGCATGGTGAGGTATGGTCAAATATTTCAAATGGCCAAGTCTATATCGTTTCATTTACCACGTAAAGCCCACTGAACTATATCAGAGGTTACCTGGCGACACTCAACAACTCATTAAAGTGGCTTATCATTCATCGGAATAATCTAACAGCAGATAATCCAAACATACGTTTTGAAACATGAAGGACAAACTTAGAGGACCCGGAATGACATTCACACGACCGTGGGGCAAAACATGTAATCTCCAAGTATAGAGGCATCAGGGTCATGCTCAAAGCCAAGACCTTCCACATGCTGGGTGATGGAGGTAACCTTCCACATACTGGGTGACGGAGGTAACCTTCCACATAGTGGGTGACAGAGGTAGCCTTCTACATACTGGGTGACGGAGGTAACCTTCCACATACTGGGTGACGGAGGTAGTAGCATCTTTCCACCAGTGCAATGGTGACGGTTTGCCACAAGTCCTTATAATTGCAGAAGCTCTTGCACATGTGTGCTGAATCAATGACAAATCGCCGTGGTTATGGACGTGGCAAATTGATTCATCTGGCTGGTTCGCGTAGACGAGAGTGTACAAACAGACTGGCATTCATGCTAAAGCGTCTGACCTCCCTCCCCTCAAGAAAAAAATATATAATTGTCTGTACAATTGAGGAAGCAAGCGACCTGCGCAATTCATTCTGGGAATAAGTTTGTTGTCATTTGCGTGTGGTCGGGCCCACACCTGAGAGCCTTCTCACCAAGGAATGCTCGCTTGATGTGCCTCGTGTTTGATTACCCTCGCTGGCCACCGTGTGCAAAGTAATTAAAATTGAATGCCAGTTGGAAAGGTCATAAAGATGCAAATAAGGCTGCGTTACCAGCAGGTTGCGCCGAGAGTGAAATGCACACTTGGTTGCAGTAAATGGAAGCACTCAATTAGGCTGGGAGAGCGGCAGGGATTTACTGCCTAGAACCAGGGAGTTGTTCTTACGGAGACTTAACAAGATGTGGCCACGTTAACGTTTTACCGGCAGCCCTCTTCTAGTTGGAATGCCTCTAATCTGCGACCCATAGCCCGTTTCTTGTGTTAGACACGGGAGCAAGGTGTGGAGTTTGCAGCAAAAAAACTCCCATTATGTACGTTCATACCTTCAATTATGTCTGATGTGAGGGGATCTGCCTGTCCGCATTGTAGAAAAAAAGTCTTGCCCCATCAGGACTATCTCTCTCGGTGTGGCGTTTGTGGGTTCTTTCCCCTCCGTTCTGTGTGGGTTTCCTCCGGGTTCTCCAGTTGCCTCTCGCAACGAAAACGCACTCATAAATTGGCCGAAATTCTCATAAAATATAGGACGCAGTGTAATGATGTAGGTTTTCACGGCTCGATGCATGATGATTGCTTCGAAAAGCTGCTGTCTCGGGACAGCCGCGTCGATGGCTCTCTCTCCTCTCCTCGCGACGTTTCGCCTCACACATATAAGGAGACGATAGAAGCCGCGCACGAACACTACGCCTGAGGATGCCTCCAACGTGTGAGGTGAAACGTCGCGAGGAGAGAAGAGAGAGCCATCGACGCGGCTGTCCCGAGAGAGCAGCTTTTCGAAGCAATCATAATAGGACGCAGTGTTTGGTGGGTTGGCGCCGGCTGACCGCTTGTCTGACTTCCCCCCCCTCCCTCCTCTGCAGTCTCCTTGTGCCTCTGAATCCGCCTCTCGTCCATCACCAGGCGCTCGTTATTATTTGTGTTAGCGTCATTTTATAAGATGGTTCTTCAGATAAAAGAAACGCAATTGCGGGAAAAGGTGCGAAATGATAGCTTGCTCTGTGTTTGTACCTTCCGTCGCCGTGGGTAAAGGAGACCCATTGTCGTTGTTTTATGGTTTTGCGTGAAAAGGTTTTCCGATTGACTCGCGTTTATGCACGATGTGACACTTTGGTGAGCGAGTCTGTGAACTTGCAATCCTTGCCAGTGGAATGTTTTTTTTTCTTTTTCACTTATTAGATTATGTATATTTGAAAGAAATAAAATTTAAAAAGGGGGAATTTCTTCGAACGGATATTTCAATGTCCTTTCAGGAATGCATTCAGTAGGCAGGTGGCAGTGTGGTGAAAACAAATATGAATGGCTCAAGTTCAATTATTTAACGAGGCTAGAACTCTGAAGAAACACAACGTGTGAAAGATTGTTACAGGGAAAATGCCATGCGCCTTTATTCTCAGGCCAGTTGAGTGGGTTTTTATCGCCCGAGGGAAGTGTGCCTTGCAACATGCAAAGAGTTATATTGCTCAAGCAGTTTTCTCTTTTTTATTACGTACTAAGTATTTAAACGTAGCAGAAAGTTAGCAGTCCACGACATGAATGTAGTGAAAAATACTCTATGCGGATTGTGTTTGTGTTTAAGTCTAACATATAAAGATAGAATATGTTTCTCAAATTGTCTGCCAGAAATATTTTACTACATCCAAATGCATGGCATAACCACCACTCAGCAGAGCAACACTTTGCTTTAATCTACCGCGAGGTGTTATTTCATAAAATCTAGCAAGCATATACTAAGTGAAATCGATTTCCAAGCAGAATATTTGAGCCGTGCTTTTTGTGGCTTTATTGATTGGCTGTGCATTTATAACTCGTGCTGTTGGTTCGTGTTGAGTTCATTTTGAGAAGTCATTTTGGTGGTGGTTTGAGATAATTTGCGTAGTACAAAAGTCTGACTTTCTGAAGCACAACAGTGGATTAACCCCTTCTGTGTGCGGCGCGTGCCTCGGAGCGACCATTTGACTGCGAGATCTAGGAACAGAGCCACTGTGAGTCGTGGTCCAGGCACGCCCAACATTTTAAATAAATTTGTCTTTTTGACATTGTCCTAATTTAACTATTGTACGTTCAAATGCTCCTGCTTGTTGCTACCCACTTGGCGTTTTTTAACTTTGGGGCCCGTGTTCGGCAACAACGACAGGAAAATCCAACAATAACGCGTGGCATTTTGGACACGGATCCTGTTTGTTTTCGGAGTTTGTACCTTTTCTCTTTTTACCGAGGCGACGTTAGCGCTGATTATGCCGAGGAGACTAACCTTTAAATGCACAGCAGCTCACGAATTGCCTTCGCGGCACCACGTGAGTGGCATCGTTGGTTGTGTACATTTCATAGAATTTTCGTGCAGCGTAACTCCTCGTTGCGAGACTAAATTCGAGGCTGAACGTCAGGGATGCATCACCGGTAATCCAACCGATAACAGCCGGGAGCCGTTCGCCAGGTGTGCATTCCGTGACTTAACCCGGCTGTGGCACCACCGTCGCACGACAGTGACTGCTACGCTCCAGCTTAACTCGCAGATTATGCAATTATTAATCGCCTACACAAACAGGTAAACAGCATCAATAATTTAGCCCGTGTCATCTCCAACGGTGGCACTTTGTTTAAACAATACTTTTCATCTATGTTTCTCGCGTCTCGGAATAGTTTCCTGCCCACTCCCCCCCCCTTTTCCTGCGAATGAAAAAAATTAAGCGCGCGAATAAGAGCAAGACCAAACAAGTATTGAAATCCCTTGCCTCCCACGTGCATTAATAAGTCATATCCAAGATAACTTTAATTTTGCTTTAATGAATAAATTCATGTGTGCTTTGAAATACAATATTGTGCTGCGCTTGCCAAGGGCTGGCTGCTGCCGACGCAACGCGCCAAGGCTTTCCGCGGATGAGCCAGACGCGAGCAGCGTAACTAGGTGGGATCATTTAAATTGGTGGGAGCGTGAGCGGAGGGAGATGTGGTTTGTGGGGAGTTCGGTGTGCCGGCTGGCGAGAGGAACCGCCTGTCTGCCCGCCTGCGCGCCCGGCGTCTACTGTCCCGTGCAGTGCCAGTGATTTATGTCGCGAGTGGCGCTGTATGCATGATGTATAGCGCCGCTTGTGTGTAAAGCATTCCTGTGATTTAGCTCCTTTGTGTGCAGCGCAGCATACTATAAAAACTCAGCTCGAATGTGGAAATAAAAAATTCACGGCGCGCAGCTAGAAGCGGGCACGATCCTATGCAGAATACATAGGTGCCGGGCACGTTCGCCGTTTGGCACCGGTGAAATATTTGTAATTTTTTTACGGGATTTCGCTTCGCACGCTGCGCGTCCTCTGCAGTATTCATGCTGTAAATTGCGAGGCATTTTTAATTTATCAGGATACATTTTGAATTGCGGTAAAAAAAAAGCCGCATATCTCGGTCAGTGATGCAACGCGGGTCACCTTCTCTCTGGCCTCTCTGTGCTGTAAAGAATGGCTGTGGCTTGAAATTTCACCCGTTATTTATGATTTCCTTTTAAAGTGGTATATTGACAAACACGACGGAGGCTTGTTTTCTTTATTTGGGCCTGGTGCACCACTGCCAATGCAGTGTCATTCAAAGAGATCCAATTAAATTCAAGTTGTTACATTGTCTTCTAGTTATGCATCATTATTATTACCTATTTTGCAAACAAAATGCCACCATCCACTCGTCTAATGTCACGGATTCTGGGTGATTTTTTTTTCACACGTGCATACAAAAACATACTCGTCATCATCTCATCTCATTGTCAGAACCGCTTAATCCTGTACAGGGTCGCAGTGAGCCGGAGGCTATTCCGGCAGACACAAGGCGCAAGGCAAGGATATACCCACGATGGGACGCCAGTCCATCACCGGGCACTGAGGGCAATTTAGTCTGCGAGCCAATTAGCCTATGCAGCAGCATGTTTTTTTGGACTGTGGGAGGAAACCGGAGTCCCTGACGAAAACCCACGCGGACACGGGGAGAGAACTCGCAAACACCACACAGAAAGGCACCCGAGCCGAGAATCGAACCCAGGATTTCTTGCTGTGAAGCGACAGCGCTACCCACTGGGCCACCATGCCGCCCACACAAAAACATACGCACACTCAAAATTAACTGGGTGCACAAACAATCCACATAGACATTCCACCAAAAGGACTTAACAGATGTATTGATGGACTGGATGGCTGCGCGTACACCACATACACAAACACAAAAGCCAGAGGATTATGTATAAAGACAAATGGTGGCCCTAGGCTGGGTGCCCCTCTAGTGATGAAATTGAGGTTGTCGAAGAGCAAAGTGCATACGTAGCAATCGTCGCCCCATAATAATATCGCGTGCATAGGTGCCTGCGCAAACACCAATTTAAGGAGAGTGGAAGCCAATCATTACCAACTCACGCCGCGTGAGATCATGAGGTTGTGGACGAAAAGAGGTCGCAGTGTGCCGGTGGAGAAGTGTTCCACGAATTGTGCAGGGCAGTGGGCAGGGCAGTGTGTATGGGGAAGTTTGCAGCCCTCCGTCCCTGCCACCTGACAACCCACTCTTCCCATATGCCCTCTCTGTTATCTGTGTGCAGCACGAGCGGGTGCACTGCAAGCTAGTCCCACCATAACATGAAAGGTTTGTCAGGACCACACGTATTAATATTTCTCGGTCTCTGTATTAAGCTCTGCGCCGTATAATGGCAGATTAACATGCTCTCAGGCGCTGCCAATATAGCCTGGAGTCCAAGCGCATTGACCCTCACGATAATTAGAAGACTGGTGGATGGTCGAATTAATTTATTCACTCTCGTCATTTCCTGCTTAAGCCTGTAGAAGGTAGCGGCGAGCTGGAGCCTCTCCTGGCAATCACAGAGCACAGGGTAGGGTATCCCCAAAATGGGGGCAATTTAGTGAGCATGCCAATGATCCTAGACATCAGCAGTGTGTCTTTGGGCGGTGAGAGGAAACCGGAGTACCTGACAGATATCCAAACGGACACAGGCACAATATGCAAAGTCAACATTTTCAGGCGCCCGAGCCAAGAATCGAACCCAGCGTTTGTTGCTGTGTGAGGCAGCAGTGCAACACGTTGTGCCTCTCTGCCGCCCGGATATATATATTTGATATCTCTTCAACACGTGTTACACTCCGGAGAGAGAACACAGCGGAGCACATTCATCAGACTAATTTGGAAACCGCGTCTACGCTGACGTTAGCCAGGACAGGGGAATTTTACCTATTTATCATAGTTCATAGTGCAGTCGACTGCCCACTCTTCAACTTCTCTCCCCCTGTATGGTTATAGGCTTGCGTATGGCCTGAGAGCGGTCGCGAGCGGGACGAGGAGAGCTGCTCGTTGACGGTGGTGGCCGCGCGCGCCGGCGTTTGTCGCGTGGTGGTGTGAGGTCTCGTCTCCCGAGACACTCGTCTACACGGAAACGGGGCCGGGCAATGGGGGAAGAGAGAGAGAGAGAGGAAAAAAACGTGTGGAAACTGATGACGTGCCGAAAGCACATCCATTACGGCGTCGACAGGGCACGTGGGACACATGAGATGGAGCGGAGGATGCGCGCGCGAGCGTGCGTTAGTGTAGGAAGTGTTCACCAACAGCACTTGACCCTGCAGTCTGTTAAGCACGGCGGATCTTTGGCTTTGTGTTCCTGTTGGGGGAGCAGTGGCGCATTGGTTAGCACACAGCGCTATGAGTCACATATCCCGAGTTTGATTCCCACTCACGACCACGGCCAACTTAATAATAATAATAATTGCATTTTTATAGCATTTTGCACCCGAGGGTCTCAAAGCTTGGCATAAAATGCTTGCCTGGTGCGGTGTTTAAACGTCGCCACTGCGGAGACAAAGGTGGCTTGGGAGCAATGTTGGCCTTATTATGTCCATGGTGACAACCTGGGCAGATGTTGGCCGAAAGCACTTGGCTAGCAGTTTGTTAGAGGCTATTTGGGAGACCTTTGACTTTTATATCTGTCCAGTGTACAGACAGGAGGGATGAACATGGCAGACTGGGTCAAGCTACTAAAGCACGTGATGCTTTGGGAATTGAGACGAGACGAACGCATCGGAGTCATGGTAAACCCGGTATGAACCAACCCGAAGGCATTAAAACTGCAGTGCGATGCAAATTAAATGCGGTGCTGGCTATCTATCTGTCTGCTGTCTACTGCATCCGTTTGATTAATGGAGATCTTTAAATAGGGTCACTCATTTTGTCCCATCCATAAAGTTTCCGCAATAAATACGCCAATACGCTGGCTGCATATCAAACACGCAGTCCTTGGGTTTTTTTTAAATCAATAGCCCTCTGTGGTCGCCCCAGTGCCACTTTGGCCATCAACTTCAGCTGAAGTGCGGTTTGCTCCTCTGATAGCGTGCATCGTGGGGGGGAGGAGGGGATGATCCCGACCGCAGAAAATGCAGCCTGCAACAGAGAGCCACCTGCGCCTACTTTAGCTCTCCGGCTGTCAGATTGTGTGGACCCAGGCGGGGGCCAAGTCTTTGACGAACAATCGCGTGCGTGGGCACGTTTGCGACGACAGTGGACTACGCTTTGACGCGCGGGATATGGAGATCCGCATGGAGCTGTAAGCACTCCCTTGGATTTGATTCGAAAGTGTCGGTTTGTTTGTGCCCGGTTGTTTTTCATTAAAGGGAGGAATGTTGGCAGCGGGTGATTTTTAAATGGAAACGCTGCTTGTACATCGTGCTTAATATCGACGTCATCAGTTCCATCGTCGCAGTCATAGGTAGCAAGTGTCTCTCAGTAACCATCGCCGGGGTTATGTAAACAAGTGGGAGAAATTATGCAATTGTGTAATGCACGTCCTTATTGTTGGCGGCACGGTGGCCCAGTGCGTAGCGCTGTCGCATCCTCACAGCAAGAAGGACCCGGGATCGAATCTCGGCTCGTGTGCCTTTCTGTGTGGAGTTTACATGTTCTCTCCCCATGTTCGCGTGGGTTTTCGCCGAGCACTCCGGTTTCCTCCCACGGTCCAAAAAACATACTGCTGCATAGGTTAGTTGGCTTGCAGACTAAATTTCCCTCAGTGCCCGGTGATGGACTGGCGTCCCATCGTGGGCATATCCCTGCCTTGCGCCCTGTGTCTGCCGGGATAGTCTCCATCTCACCTCGACCCTGTACAGGACTTAGCGGTTTCTGACAGAGATGAGATGAGACGTCATTGTTGTCCTATATTTTCAAAACGTTGAGGAAGTTGACATTGACCATCATATTTGTCTCTCTTTAACAGCCACCTGTAATGTGAATATGGACATCTCTAGATACGTGGAACAGACAGGTTACTGAATAGTTGTCCGTAAAGCGACATTCCCTCCTTTAAAACCTGTTTCCAGATTGACTTCTATTACATAATTGGGGGTGCTGCTCTATGCACAGAAACGATAGGCCTAAGCCAACCTTTTCAAAGCATATATTCAATCATGCATCGATTATTTTGTCATTAAAATCTATCAATACTTCACATAAGTTGCATTTTTTTTTTAAATGACAGAAATTACCGTAAACTGTGGCTATCGCCATGCGAGGTGGTGGTAGAGTAGGATGTGGTAATTCTCCGCTGGTCTCTTATTTCCCTTCTGCTATCACTGTCACCTAATGTTCACAGAAGTGAGAGCGTTGAAAAATGGGCGCGATCCTGCACGGTGCAGTAACTGTGCAGTCGTGATCGACGGGAAGTATGGAACCAAAACAAACCTAAGCTTGGGCGGCATGGAGAGCGTGGTAACGAGGTGCAGGGCGCCACACAAACAATCTGCAGCAGCACTGTGCATCATTCTTTTACTTTCCTTCCCCCAAAGAATACGAGTTTATTGCAACTATTTTGGCGTACTTTGTTTAAGTGACAAGTTGCATAAGAGTGAAACTGCATATTTTAAATTGCTGTAAAACAAGGAATGACCGTATTGGTTTCTTTGGAGAGTAGCTATCCAGTTAATAATAATAATAATAGTTGAATTTCTAAAGCGCCTTTCACTGGAGGGTAACAGAGCTCTGCACACAGTGGGGGAAGGCATGTCAACAACAACATCAAAATAGATCAACGAAATAAAATTATGAATAAAAATCAATGAAGTTCATCAAGGAAAAAAACTCAAAAAATAATATCGCACGTAGCCTAAAAATAATAATAGGACTGTAATAATGTAAACGGCTATGTTAATCCCCTACTGGATGAAGACCTTCCCATGTCACGTTGTTTTCTAGAGTTGTTTAACCATACTTCACCACATTGGTCAAGTGGGTAAGTGAATGGACTGCCATGGCCAGTTGAGATTTCAAATGCCACTGATGTTAGTTGTGCATGGAAATTAAACTCAGGATGATCGATTCATGCAAACCTTATTTTGACTTTACATATTCAATGTGTCATAACCTTATTTATGTAATAAAAGTAAAGCCTAGCATTTACCATGTTTTAGCTATGAGGACACATTTTTAGAAGGACTTAAATATTCTATTTTCATCTATTATATCTATATTTCAAAACAACTTTATTCATATATATATAAAAATCGAACCAGAAATTTATCACAGTTCCAGTTCCGAATATTGGTGTTAAATGGAAGATTATTAGCCTCAATTTAACGTTATAGGATGGGCCATGTGGACAGTGTGTGTAAAGAAATCTCACAAAAGTGAAATATTCCACGTATAATTATCTTGGCTTCTCAAGTTATTCACGTACAGGCCCAACTGCTGGCCAGGCTTAGTCACATTCTCCTGATTTATAATTACTCCTAATAATAAATAATAATAATATAAATGCTGCGTGCAGCATGGGCACTGGTCAGGTCTAAATCTTTGGCGGAAAAAGCGATCTGATATAGATTTGTCCGTTCTTTCCTCCGTGGAGAGCACTATCGGCCTGCACCGGCACATGGATGTGTCACACTTGTCTCTGTTAGCCGCGTCTGCAAGAGCAAAGTTTGTGAAAAGTCAGGGTGGCTCGTGGACCGACTGAGAGCGGAATAGAGCTCGTAGCTGGGATCTGGTAAACGTCGATAGGGGGGGAGCTATTGACAGCTCTGGAAATAAGAATGGCTCTCCTCAGCTGTTTGTTTCTCGGGATGGCCGTGGCGAGTGTACCTCTCTCCTTCGCGACGCTTTGCCTCCCACGTTTGAGGCCTAATTTGCCTCCTCGTGTGGTGGGCTAAGGTGTGAGTAGTCCCACCTTTATTAAGGTGTCTCACAAACATAAAATAAATGGCATCAGCCTGACAATGCCTCCAACGTGGCAGGTGAAATCTCGTGGAGGACAGAGGAGGAGCGCTCAATATGGGTATCCAGAATGAACAGCTACGGGGAGCAAATCTTATATCTGGGTCCGTGACAACCTCAAAGCTGATGGCACCGGCCCAGTGCAATCTCTGAGAAGGCTTTAGGGTGCCGTGTGCCCCCCCCCCCTTGCCACCCATCCCGCGGTGGCCGGGTCTTTATTCACAGATCACTTCCCTTTACATCTCACATCGATTGGGACCGAGAGGCTCCGCTTGCATCGCCTCCCCTATGGGCATCCACGCAATTGTCAGGAGTTATAAATCGATAATCGCCTGCGCTCTGACTTATATTAACATCCCCCTAGATGACAACGTCCTCAACAAAAACTCACATTGCCAGAGGTATGGTGGTCGTTAGCTCGTGCGGCGAAGTTGAGTGCACGCGGGGCGCTATTGGCTGGGCACCTGCCTCCCGGCTCTGGCCCGTGCGTGCCGCTTTTAGTTGTAATAATAATAACTGCTTTTCACCCGAGGGTGACAAAGCGCTGCACAGAGCTTTCTACAGCGGCGCGCTGGTGCCGGAGATGGGGGCTCTGCCGGCCCAGCTGTGCTTGTGAATATACCTGCTGCCCGATGGTTGCTGCTGCTGAACGCTGCCTGTTTGTGGAGCGATCAGCGCGGCCTTTGTTGGCTCGTGACTGGCGAAGCAGAGGCTGCTTTCGTTTCTGATTTTGGCGGTGTGGTCGTTTGAACGTTGAGTCCATTTGTGCGTCGAGTAGCGTTGCCACCTCGCACCAAGAAAGTGCCGGATTCGATTGCCGGCTCTGGTGCCTTTGCGTGTCCTCCCTATGTCTGCGTAAAACAAATGTCTGGGTACTACAGTTCTCCCCC
>JAZEWT010000019.1:6247372-6260879 GCA_036362905.1 Mordacia mordax | reverse complement strand
TTGCTTCATCGGCGGTGCGACGAAGATGAAAGGAATCGATTCCTTGGCCGAATCGTCGCCAGAATCGCGTGGTGTGCTCCATATTCTCATCTCATCTCATTGTCAGAACCGCTTAATCCTGTACAGGGTCGCGGTGAGCCGGGGCCTATCCCGGCAGACACAGGGCGCTAGGCAGGTATATATATCCACGACACGACGCCAGTCCATCACCGGGCACTGAGGGCAATTTAGTCCGCAAGCCAAATAACCTATGCAGCAGCACGTTGTTTTGGACTGTGGGAGGAAACCGGAGTACCCGGCGAAAACCCACGCGGACACGGGAAGAACATGTAAACGCCACAAAGAAAGGCACCCAAGCCGACATTCGAACTCAGGATCTTCTTGCTGTGAGGTGACAGCGCTACCCACCGGGTCACCGTGCCGCCGTGCCGCCGTGCTCCATATTTCTGATCAATAATAATAATTGCATTTTTATAGCGCCTTTCACCCAAGGGTCACAAAGCGCTGCACAGAGCCGCGGAGAGAACTGCACATCGACAACGAGACAAGCACGTCAAATCGGCAACAACGTTTTTTCGGAGGTTTTTTAATCTTTTTACAAATCCGATTGTTAGAGGTCATTCGGCACCTTGCATAAGAAACATTCCACCTTGTGGAAATTAAACGTGTTCTCTGAATCCTGGCCACTGCCTAATTTAACGTGCGCACATTTCATCATTTCACTGTAATGGAAGTGCTTCATGACAACCTGGAGTCTTTCTGCGTTCAATTTTTGTGTGTGTCTCCATTACACCAATGGTTCTAACCTCATAACGGGCGATTGAGACGGCGGCAATGGCCCTTGCACGGGCGATGAGCTTTGAATGCGGTTAAACGTTCAGAATCGCTCGTTGTCAGAGGCGTGCTGGCAAGCTTGCGCTGTGCGCGGCGTTGGAAGTCTCTGCTGAATCGCAGCCGCACACAGGAATGCAGCGCGGAATTCGCCGCGGGATTTGCAGTTAATTGTGAGACACCCCCCTGTGTCACGGCAACAGAGTACGTGTACCATTTGTATAAAAAGAACCAGTCAACGGTAGGCTGCATTAGAAAGCTTGTTAGGTATGACATTTGTCTGGCGGCCGTAAATTTCAGCCAGAGCAGTGCGGTATTGTATGAGGCTTATAAAGACGAAACATGGCGGCTTACAATGTAAGATTCTGCGCTGCTGGAGAATAAGACGGTGAAAGGGAGACTGCCTTTAATATTGTGTTGTTTATTTATTTACCCTCGCGTGTCTGGGGAAACACAAAGAGCCAGTGCCTGTAAAAAAAAGGCAGCCGGGCCGATGCATGCGACCGTGGGTGTACATCTCATTAAGTTAGTATTACTGTCAGAGCCCGCACGCATAAGCAGCAGCGCCGGTTATTGCAACCTCGTCACAGTGTATGCTGCCCGCACTGACTCGGCGGTGCAGCCATCTTTGTACTCTGCCTCGGGCCTCGAAAAACACGAGCATTAAGGGGGGAAAAAAGACGACGGATACGACCGAGGCGATTCTAATTACTTCTCACCAAAGCTGTTTATTCGAGATAGACGTGTCGAGTGCACCTCACTATCTCGTTCGCGACGTTCTGCCTCCCGCGTTGGGGGCATCCTTCAAGCGTTCTGAGACCCAGAACTCCTGAGTCTCAGAATTCCTGCGTCTGAGACTCAGATCTCCTGAGTCTGAGACTCAGAACGTCTGAGTCTGAGACTCAGAACGTCTGAGTCTGAGTTCTGAGTCTGAGGCTCAGAACTCCTGAGTCTCAGAGCTCCTGAGTCTGGGACTCAGAACTCCTGAATCTGAGACTCAGAACGCCTGGGTCTGAGACTCAGAACTCCTGGGTCTCAGAACTCCTGAGTCTCAAAACGCTTGAGAGACGCCTCCAACGTATGACGTGCAACGTCGTGAAGGAGAGAGGAGGAGCGCTCGACACGGCCATCCCGTGAGAACAGCTTTGATAAGCAATCATCATGCCTCGAGCTGTGAAAACCTACAACGGCGCATAGAATTGCTTAGTCCCATGAGTTCGTCGACCTCGCGGGACGTGCGCTTATTCTATCGATTGACTTTTCTCCACGATAGCGATTCTTAAAAAAATTAACGTTGTATTTTTTTTGGCCAATGTTTTATTTTGCCCGTCGGCTACAAACCCTGTGTTTCAGCGATACAACGGCGTGTCTAGTAGTGAGAACAAGAGCGGATTCCAATCACTAGCTGCCCGTTCTTGCACGAGCCGTGCTTCGCTATCGCTCGCGCGATCACCCGAGCGACCGAGCCCCGAGAAATGTTGAAGTGCACGGCATGCAATTTGTACACACTGTATTAAATCGCATTTTATTCACTGACTTAATTACCCGGTCGTCATGAGGCAATGCTTGGTTGGCTGTCCTTAGCATCAGAAATTATTAGTGGCCTGCTATGTGTTTGAAACCTCACCAAGTCTAAACAATTAAAAGAGAGCGCCTTTCAACTAAACTGCCCAATGTCCAGGTCAAAAGCTAAACCAAACTGGAGGTTTCCCTCCCAAAATGAGAAAGCTTATTTGTCACCCTCTTTCTCCCTTCTCAGGCAAAGATCATTATAATGCCATAACATCACTCTGCCCTCGTACACTCACTGGGGCGCAGACACGTGCATATGTAAAAGCGAAATTAGCGACTTACCCTGGCTGTAACCGTCGCGGCGGAGAGTTTATATCGCTAACCGTTAGCGGGGGAGCTTTTTGAAGCTGCGATATTTTGCGCTATTTACAACGTCGGTTCGTGCTCGGGTTGCATCGTGCCTTGTTCGGTGCTGTGTCCGACGTTTCGCTTCCCATGGCGCATGAGCTTTGGTTTGCGGTACGACCACCAGGGCCCGGTCTCTGAGAGCACAACCGCGGCATCTCGGTAATATCGCAGGGCAGTCATTTTATTTTTCAAATGTATTAACAATGAACAATTGCCGCAGTTGCGAACGCTCGCTAAATAATCAATGGACAATCATTTGCTAAACCAATTGCTTCGGTGCATCTCTCGAAACGGAATAACGTCCTTAAGAGCTTGATTAATCTCCTTACTGCACGGATCAAACCTATCTGTGTACGACCTAACCGAATCGTCAATGAAATGTGCGGCATTTACGGAACGTTTTGCTTGCGATGAATTATTTGTCTGTTCCCGGCATTCGGCGGGCAGGGTGAATCATTGGTAGCATCTTGACTCACAGAAAGAAAGTCCTGCCCGAGACAGTTCGATTCCTGTCTCGGGCACCTTTCTGTATGGGGAGTGTTGCCTCCCCGTACTCTGCATGGGTGTCCTTAGGGTTCTCCGGTATCCTTCCCACGAAAAAAAAATATATATTTATTGGTCAGTATCATCATAAAATATCGGACTCAATAACTGGCAAATGTTGGTTCTGGCTGACCACCTGGCTACACTTTCCCCTGCCTCTCTGGTTTCCTCGTGGCAATGAATTGTTTTCTCTTCAAATCTCTGAGACTGTCACCAAATATGTGCGCCTGATTATAACTTGAATTATTTTCATTATTAACCCGGCAGGGCCTCGAAACCGCACTCATACCCATACATGATAGAATGCCCCAACCATTATTTCAACAGGCTGCGGGTGCCTCGGCTGTCTAGGTTAGACAGCCGTCTTTGTCATTGTTTTTGTCCAGGGTGCTTTTTGTTTGTCTATCTATCTGTGTGTGTGCATCTCATTGGTTAACTGGTTAACGTGTAGTGGTGTATGTTTCCCCCACTCGATGCATGAGAATTGCTCTCCAATAGCTCTTCCTTTGGGCTACAGTTCGGCTGGAAAATCTGAGAATCGCTCTGAAGATCTACTATTTCGGGATAGCCGTACCGATCGCTCCACGACACCACAGCTCGCTGCCGAAAAGCAGCTGTTCAGAGCCATTCGCCTATATCGAGCCGTGACAACCTACATCAGTACGCTGGAAAATCTGACGTTGAATTTTCCTCCTGCGGTAATGGGAGTCATGAGCCGAGCTGCCACGCCCGTAGCGCACCCAAGACCTTTCAACACTTGCAATTACGAGCCGTTTTTCCGCAATCCACCTCTTTCCGTCCACATTTCTTTTCTCACTTCTGCTCTCTCTCTCCCCTCTCGCTGTCTCTGCCTCCACCTGCCTCTCCCTCCTTGCTGCCATCTCCAACCTCGGCCTCCAAGCGCTCACAGATTAATTTGTCTCCATCCGAAAGAAGACACCGCGGAACTCGGCACGCCAGGGTTATCTCATTACTGACATTACGTCTTAATACGGCAGGGCTCTCTCGCGTCCCGCTGTGCAAATACAAAGAATCCTCGTACAGCCTTAGCAGACTATAGGGTCAAGTGCTGTTTGCCAGCACCACTCCCTGTCGCCGCCTTCTCCCTGGTGGCCACGTTTGTTTACAAAACGTACGAGGTACTCATTTGAGGCTGAGTCGACCTAACGGAGGTCCACGACCGGTTCACAAAATCCTCATTGGTGGTGTTGGTGGCCGTGAGCAGGAATTTAATCGAGTCACCTAAGTGCTGAACGGACGGCTGGACATTCTGAGTAGTGCTCTCAAGAGCTGCGGGATTTAAAGCGCAGCGGTCTAACCGCGACACCACCGCTTACAACGCGCGCACACACAGGCCGGTACAACAAAATATCAACTGCCGTTTGCGAGCATCTACGAGGGCCGACCACGTCGGGCCGTCTTTATCTCACCAGCGACAATGTTTACAAACTCGTGTTGGCCGTGAGCGGGGTTAACCCGTTACCCGCTGAGCCACCGCTGCCCGCCCGCCCGCCCGCCCGCGCGCGCTCTCTCAAGCTCAGGCGGCGAGCCTCCCGGCGTGGCCGATAGAATGTGGCGAACTCCATCACTTTGTTCAGCATCCTCGTGATTTATGGCTTCTTTCGGAGAGTATTGACCCAGGAATGTAATAGAATATGAGTATCATAAGGGAGTATATTGACACAGCCACCTAATGGAACACAAACATCAACGGAGATAATGAAGATATATGCTGGCTTGCGCTGGAAATTACAGCGCTTTATTCTTGACGCTCGTAATTAAATATCGTGCCGCTTTATAGACCCCGCTGCTTGCTGTTATTGGTCGCTTTCGGGTGATTATTGAGAATTCGCATTGATTCTTTATATCGCATGCGCGCACGCTGGCCTCCTACTGAAGGTCATTTTTATAGCTGCTCTGCTGGACATTGTGGCCGCTTTGGGCCTCTCTCTCCGTTGCCACGGGCCTATCTGTTGACACCATTTAACCTTTAGGCCTCATTAATCTCATCTCATTGTCAGAAACCGCTTAGTCCTGTACAGGGTCGCGGTGAGCCGGAGCCTATCCCGGCAGACATAGGGCGCAAGGCAGGGATATACCCATTATGGGACGCCAGTCCATCCCGAGCACTGCAGGCAATTTAGTCTGCAAGCCAATTAACCTATGCAGCAGCATGTTTTTTGGACTGTGGGAGGAAACCGGAGTGCCCGGCGAAAACCCACGCGGACACGGGAAGAACATGTAAACGCCACACAGAAAGGCACCCGAACCGAGATTCGAACCCGGATGCTTTTTGCTGTGAGGCGACAGCGCTGCCCACTGGGCCACCGTGCCACCCCATTAATGCACCTCTTTATCTATCGCAAGGGTGGTGCGAAATACCTGCAATCGGGTGCACGCCTTCACCTATTTATTTATAAACGTGGCGTCAGCGCTGCACGCACAACACGTCCGTAGAATTCCCATTGAGAGTAACACGTGTCCCATTACGTGCCGTGTCACTTGTATTGGTGCGGCGCGGCGGACCATTCATACGGCGGACGCGGTCATGCATAGCCGATGTGAGCGCACGGAGAGCACGTGTTCGTTTCTTCCGCTATTGTTTGTCCTCCTGTGAGTCGCCGTAATTTCATTACTTGGCCACTCGTCCTGCTCCGCTGTCCAGGGAAAGGGCCGGGCAAGCCCCGTGCCTCTGCGCCGCACATCGCTGAACGTGTGCTGCTTGCACGTGGCTCCCGTGTTAAAAACAATCGAAACTCACTCACAACCCGGAACGTCTGACGATGCTTTCAAAGTTGGGAGGCGAAACGTCGCGAAGGAGAGTGAACGCTGCACACGGCTGTCACGAAATAACAGCTTTGGAAAGCGATTCACCCCCACCGAGCCGTGAAAAATCTACATTAGTATCAAGTCCAAGGTGCGGAGTGAGTGTCGAGTGTTTAACGTTCGGCTGAACGGATTATCGTAATCCTAGCTGAAAATGACGATCACCTGCTCCCCTCCTTCACACCCTGATCCTACGGTATTGTGGATTGGCACAGCATAGCGACTCAAACTCATAACAGTTTATAATGCTGAGGCTCCAAATGTAGATTGGATGCCAAGAGCCTGTGGCGCTGTCTGCTTTCCCGGGATGAATGTCTACGCGTTGGGATTATTGGGACGGGGGGGGGGGGTTATCCTTCCTTTCAAATTCACCGCCGTGGCAGCAGATGCTCGTTGATATAAAAAAAAACCAACAATAATGGCATTTGTTGTATGGGGACTTGCGATGCGTGCTGCGTTGAGAGACCTGGCGTCGATCCTCAAAATATAAAAAATGGAGCTGCATTTGTGCAAATTAATAAATCTGCATTCGTTGCACAGGGATGAAATCAAACGGTTGTGCATTTGCTGTGCACAGCTAAGATACTTAGCGCCTTGTGACGAAGCCTACAGCGGGAGACGATTTGGTGAATTTCTGGGGACCCTCGTGCTCGGCCGTGCTCAGCCGGAGACGGCTCGTCTGCCACGCGTTGGTCTTCGCGCACGTGTGCGCTGGCTCAGCCCACGCTGTTTCAGCCCGCGCTGACGCAGCGTGGTCGAGTGCGCCGGCTCAGCGAGACCGCGCCGGCTCACCGTGAGTCAGTGATCTGGCTCAGCGTGCGAGCGGCTCACGGTGCGTTGTCGCCAACGCATGGCCGCACAATTTGCCACCACGGGGGACCGCCCGCTCTCGTCGCCAGGGCCTGCAGCGTCGAACACCAGCCAACACCACCAGCTAACACCAGCCAACAACAACACCGGCCAATTCCACCGACCCGTGCACATTAATGAATGACACAAAACAAACCCCAACAAATCTGACTGATGAATTATTAATCGTACTAACAAACGCCGCGTACGAACCCAGCGAGAGCGAATTGACGGCTGTAAATAGTAAGCAAGAGTACCTCCTCGTCCCGTACTTTGTCTCATAGCCGCCACCCTCTTCCTCCCCTTGTACACGGTGGGAGCTCCTCGCCTAACACATGATTGCTCCTGATTGATCGGCCCATCCCAACATCAATACGGCAGCCTCTAAATCAGACTGCCAATGGGGTGCAACGGAGCAGGTAGGGTCAGACAGCGGGAGGAGGAGGTTCTTGCAGACACCGGAATCAAGGTTACTCCATCTATCATGCAGCAGGAGCCGAGCAGCTGCAGGATTTGACACGCGAACCGGCTATTGTATCCAAACTGCACCAGCCCGACACACACTTTAACTCATCCACGCTAGGCCATCGGCTCATCGACCCGGTGGACTAAAATACGATTTCTATCTGTGCGGTGAGACAGAACAACCCGTGTCTCTATTTACTAATGCATCAACCGCGCAGCCGTATACCAACGACTGCGCGTAATGAGAGCATTTGTGCAATTTTTTATGCCGCGCGCCGAACTGGTCCCCTCGTGTGCGCGTGGAGCGCTCTCGCCTGCAACTGGGGGACCACAGTATTTATTTAACGGCCCTGACTCGGCTGAAATTGCTCCAGAGTTTGTTTTAGAGAGATGCTGCTGCTGGAAAAAAAAAAGATCTGGTTTAAAAGCCCCCCCCCCGATCGCCTCCTCCCTGGCAAACCGAGTAATATGTTGCGGATTTCTCTTATGTAGGCGAGACGGACAATAGCTTAGTAATTCAGCATAAATGTGGGAAACTCACGCGGCCAATTCGCAGGCCACATGGCTTTTAATTATATGCGTGTTGTTGCGTTGGTCAGTCTAAACGCTTTTTGCATCGCAGACATCCCATATCCAGAGCTTGCAAGCTCACTGGAAACTAATTCAGTATATGTACCAGCTTAATTCTATACAAGGTCGAAGCCTATCCCGGCAGACACAGGGCGCAAGGCGGAGAAATACCCAAGACGTAACGCCAGCACGTCATAGGGCCACACTTTTTTGCGTCAAGTTTACTTAGCAGGACAATTAACCTAGGCCGCGGCGTCTAATTGGACGGTGGGATGAAACCGGAGCACCCTGCGAAAACCGACGTGGACACGGGGAGAAGGAGAACATGCAAACTCCACACAGAAAGGCACCCCTGCTAGGACTCGAACCCGAGTTTTCTTGCTCTAAGGCAGCAGCGCTGCTCACTGCGCCACTGCGCCATCCTTCAATGGAAATGTTATGCTGTAATAATAAACATCTACTATCTATATGAATCATGACACTCCTCCACTTTTACATAGGGTCCTCGGGAAACATATCGAACAGATCTTAAAAGAATTGCTCTCCAGGGCTACTCTTTCAGGATGGCCGTGTCGAGTGTCCTTCTTATCTCGCTATCGACGTTTCGCCTCCCACATTAGAAGCATCATTAGGGCGGCGCTGGTATAACACGCTGCGCCTCACAGAAAGAAGATCCTGCCGGAGGCGATTCGCTTTCCCGCCCGTGAGGAGTGGACGGGCTCATGAAAGAAATAACAAAGCTGTCTCTCATCTCATTATCTGAAACCGCTTAATCCTATACAGGGTCACGGTGAGCCGGAGCCTATCCCAGAAACACAGAGCGTAAGGCAGGATTACACCCGACGACGGGACGCCAGTCCATCGCCGGGCATTGCGGGACAATTTTAGTCTGCGAGCCAATCAACCTATCCAGGAGCATGCTTTTGGACTGTGGGAGGAAACCGGAGTACCTGGCGAAAACCCACGCGGACACGGGGAGAGCATGCAAACTCCACACAGGAAGGCACCAGAGCCGAGAGATTCGAACCCGGGACCTTCTTGCTGTGAGGCGTCAGCGCTAACCACTGGGCCACCGCGCCGCCCATAACAAAACTGAAAATCTACGAAATAGCGGTCACGCGACATCACGCTGTAGGGGAGGTCAGCTAGCGCTCCTTGAGTGACTATGATGTAGGCTTTGAAGTCCTCTGGCTAGGACTGTTGATGCTGCTCACTGTTGCTGTGCTTGGATGATGGCTCGCTGTTGACCTGCGCCTGCTCAGCAACACATATTCATTCTTTCATTTTGTTTAACATTTTCTTCATCTGTTATTTCACGCACTTCGCCGATTTATTTTACTTTTAATTGATCTACTCTGACGATGTTGTTGACAAGCCCTTCTTCTCTCCCCAGCTCAGATGTCAAAAAAAATGTTGTTATGCCGTTTAGATGTCGTTGTTGACACGCCGGTCTCTCCACAACTTTGTACAGCGCTTTGTGACCCTCGGCTGAAAAGCGCTCTAGAAGTGCAACTATTATTATTATGTCTTGCGCGCTTAATTGGCGTGCGGCTGTGTAGCCGTAACCAATACAACGCACGCACTAACTTTATGATGAACAAGTTTTTTCTCATGCTAAGGTTAATGGCAAGAAATAGCTCATGCAAATAGCCCAGAGTTCAGGCAGAGGGGAGAACAGCGTGTACAGCATTAATGTTGTGATGGACGCAGAACTTTACATTAGGGATCTGACAAAAAAAAACCCGACATTTAATGTCCCACAAAACTCCGCAATGTCTCTAATATTTTCCGAGACAACCGCATCAATAAGTGGGAAAGAGCCTTCCCCACTCTGTAATTACCTGCGCAACCATGTACTGGGTGAGGGCATGGATAGCGCATTAATTGACATTTCCTGGACCTGCGTCCAGTGTTACATTTCAAGCGATGCCTGCGCTTGACACGCTACGGGTGGCGCAGTGGCGTGGTGAGTAGCACTGCTGCCTCACAGCAAGATCACCCGGGTTCGATTCCCGGCTCGGGTACTTGTTCGAGTGGAGTTTGCATGTTTTCCTCGTGTGCACGTGGGTTTTTCGCCACGTATTCCGTCCAAAAACGTAAAATTTCTGAAGCGCTTTTCACCCAAGGGCAACGAAGCGATGCACAGAGATGTGGAGAGAATGGCATGTCAGCAACATCGGAATAGAGCAATTAAGTGAACTAGTGACTTGAAATCAATTGAGGACATCAAAAAAACAAGTAAAGTAAATAATTGTTAAAACAAATAAAGGAAGGAAGACGTGTTCCTGTGCAGGTACAGGTCAACAGCGTGCCATGATCCAAGCATACAGCAGTGAGCAGCATCAACAGCCCTGTTGCCTATGATAATTGTCGTGACCACATTGCCAACTGGGCCCTGAAATGTTGCAACTCACTTACCCCACTTGCCAATTGTTGTAAATAGATACAGAGCTCAAACGGTTCCTTCCGGCTTTAAACAACAAACTGACTGACGCACGGCCCTGCGTCGCAGATCCCCGTCACCCCGAATGGGGGCCGCGAATCCCGTGTCGCCGCGGCCTTAACAGCTTTCGCCAATTAAGAGGCTTTAGTCAAGCGGCGGCGTAATGACCCAGGGACGGAGAACAGTACTTCCCCTTGCGCTTGGTATTGCGGACACCTATGGAAACGGATGTCACGCGCTCTCAATCAGCCGTCAACATTCCCACAAAGGTTTGCAGCTCGGGAAACGTGATTTGCCACTATGTTAATGTTAACCTGCAGCATCAGGCGTGTGTGTGTGTATGTGTGTGGTGAACGTGTAATCATTGTTACTTTCAAGCTCAGACTACATTCTTCTGCGAATACAACACTCTCCCATTGCATAACGTGTTTGCCTCTTAGTGTCACCTCCCCAACGCTAACATCTCGTTCTGTTCACCCGCATTCTCCTAAAGCTCCCCCCTCCCCATCCTCCTTCGATCTCGCGCGAGCTTCTTTCAAATGACACTGGACATACAGGGACGTTAACGGGAAGGCGGATTACAGTCGGAGCCACGACTGAATGGACCATTCTTATTTTGCCTTAAGCCATTATCGGGAGACGTACCTTTATTTTCATGAGGCTCTTCAAAATGAAAATGGTTTTCTGGAGAGCTGTTAGTCGGCAGAGGCAAGGTACAATAACGAGATGATGGCAGTAATTGCTATTACGGCTCGGCATTTCATTTGTTATTTATTGGTCTGGCATGCCCATCTACATCCCAACTGCATAATCTAAGAGCGGTTTTAAAATATATATATATGAATCTAGCTCATAGGGTAAATTCGACCTAATCTGTGACGCTATCGTCAGCCGAGTTTCTCTGAGCACCGAGAGAGTGTCGATCCCGCGCTCGACATCACGCGGCTCACAGATTTCATAAAACCTTCCTCCATGTCACGATGGTCACGCACCGGCGAGCCCGGTTGTGCGCGCGCGTGTGTGTGTATGTGCGTGGGGAGCGGTGGCGCAGCGATTAGCGCAGCGCTGGGCTACAAACCTGGCCAACCCGAGTTCGAAGCTCGATCACGGCCAACAAGTGACGATTTTCTGAACCGGTCCTAAGCCTCCGCTCGGTCGACTCAGCCTCAAATGAGTACCTCGTGCAGTGTGTAAACATTGCCACAATAGGAAACAAAGGCGGCCGAGCGTGGTGCTGGCCACCTACCCCCTCGTGTGCCGTACTGGCCTTCACAGATGCTCGCTAGCAGTACTTGACCTAACAGCATTCAAGTCTATCACGGCGTCTTTGTCTGTATGTGTCATCTCCATGTTAATTGCTTTTTTGGGCCTCTCTATGTGAATCACGCCACGCATGCACAGTCGGTATCGCCGTACAGTGCTCGTGCTAATGAGTCAATGAGTAGAGAAAGATAATGAAGCAGTTTTGGAAATCTCGTTAACCTGCGTGTTCAAAGGTTCACAAATCCGTCCTGCCAGAGGGGGTGGGGCTACAGGTCTAAACGTTAGTGAACTGGGACATGAATTGCATTTGCGATTAACTCTGAACATTCGAAACTCTAAGCGATGTATATTATATTCAGGCGGAGTGGACGCGCTGGGGATATTTTTGCCAAAGGAGTGCGTGGCTGGAACGAGACAAAATGACCCTGAATATACATTGCGTCACGTCATATCTCAGAAGCCAGGGTTGATCCTTATTTATAATCATGTAGGTTTGCATTACTCGATGTAACGGGGATTTCTCTTGAGCTGTCCTCTGGGGACAGCCGTATCGAGCATTTCTCCTCTCCCCTTCGCGACATTTCGCCTTTCATGATAATTTAAGAAATCCAAAAATGACATGTACAAAATTTATTTGATATCAGAAATTAGTACGAGGTGTTTTAAACAGAAACGAACATCTGAACCACCCTGTAGATGTGGGGTATGAGGGGGGCAGGTAAGGACTAATGCAAGGATCCTTGAATTTGTATCTGCTTGCGTTTTCTCAACATGCTCCAGTTTTTACATCATCATCCATTTTTTATGACATAATACCCAAACATGTAGTAATAAAATAGGCCAAACATCTCAATCTAGGATTCTCTTACAAGGAGGACCTCGAGACCACTTCCCTTTCCCATGAGCCACAAAACTCGGGTGGTTATGCCAGGTGCATCCCCACCGCGCCCCCCCACACACACACACATACACGCATGTTTCAGTGTTTTTACATTAAGTCATTTGTCTGCCAATTCAGGCATGGGCCTGATTTATCCCCAGTGATTTTGCCTGAGGTTGGCCTGGTTTCTAGAGTTTGACCTGATTTCTACGGTTTGACCTGAACCTTGAGTGTACATAATACGTCTCTGGGAAATATGAGCCTGACCCACTGTGTTACACGAAAGACTTGGAATAGCACGGAAACGGCATTGTCTTTTTAACCAACTCAAATTGCCCATCATGGTAGAGATCAGGGAAACTGCATTGCACTCAAATTGGCTGATATGAGGGTTAATTCAGTAGGTAAACCGTGTAACATTATTGCTATTATTTTTCATGCCCATGTGTGGCTGAGATGTGTTGCCTTCCTAACATAAGCCATGATGCTTGGTGATGGGCGGAGGCGATGGTGGCTACTGAGGGTTAGAGCCTTCCCTTAAAGCAGCTCTGACCAGCGAGCTGCCACACCGGGTAGGAGGGGAACACTTGGCTCGTTGTGGGTGGCCGCTCTGTGGGCTGATTAAAAGAGGAGGTCGTGGTGATAGGTTTTCGTGGGGGGCCTCGTACCTACCGCACTCGCAATCATTTTTCATCCAGTGCCGGCGTAAATTGTTCCCACGATGAAAATTCTAATTCTGAACCGCGTGAGCACTTACTTTCTAAAAGGTGGCCTTGTCCGAGTGGCGGAACGGATGGACCGAGCGCTCTGCCTGTTTAATTTCATTTTACTTACGCTCGCACCTGTCGAAGAGCGCCGCGCAAAGCATTTCAAAACCCGTCGTGGGCCCGCGTCCCATCGAAATGGAGCAAATAAAT
>JAZEWT010000019.1:6227716-6238511 GCA_036362905.1 Mordacia mordax | reverse complement strand
GACTATACTTATCCCGATGCTGTTGGCCAGCAGTAGCAAGCAGGTGGCACAGTGGTAACATCTGCGTCTGACAGAAAGAAACTCCTGCCTATGGCACTTTGATTCCTGCGTCGGACGTTTTTCTGTGTGGAGTTTGTGTGTTCTCCCTCCCAGTTCTGCGTAGCTTTTCTCCAGGTTCTCTTTGCTCCCATAACTTAAAAAAAAAGCCGCTCATTAATTGACCGATACCATCATAATTCACAGGGAACACGGTGTCTGGTGGCGGGTTGAAACCGGCTGTCCGAGTGGCTCCCACCTCGGTTTCCTGCAGCGCTTTAACGCCTCTGGGTATCAGACATGAATGTCACCGACTCTCCGGCGCTTGGCGGACAAAAGCGAACGTAATGTGAATGCCCTCGCTGTCGAGGGTTCTCGGTCCTCGTTTGCTTGAGTCGGCGTGATTTGGGACTCATCATTGCATTCCGCTTTGGCGAACTTTAATCACGGCCATGCAAGCGTGTGTTGCGCGGCCGCGACAGCCCACGCAGCAGCATTGACAAACTGGCTTTCAACGGCGGAGAGGCCCGACCTGAGCTTACAGGAAAGGTTATTACTGCTGCGTAGGGTTTCTTTTTTTTTAATAGATGGGCTGTATAGTTCTGCGATGCGATTTTTGACCTTAATTGTTTAATTTTTCCAAATGTTCGTCGTCACGTCTGACGTTTCGCGCCACCCGCCGTTCCCGGTGCAGCCCACGAAACTAATCGGAGAGCTGTGACAGCGAGATCATTCGAGCAGCCTTACATAGGCACATCTGCAATGGGCTGTGACGGATGCGCGAAGCATACACGTGACCAGCAGTGCTTAGCGCAGCAGCCATTACAGGACTACTTGAGTGCGAGATGGATTGCTCGCGCGTGCTGCTCGCGTCACGTGCAGGACGCTTCGGCACCCAAGGCCCAAACCTGCGCTAGGAAATAACGCCTTATTAAAGTCTCATCTCATCTCATTGTCTGAAACCGCTTAGTCCTATACAGGGTCGCGGTGAAGCCGGAGCCTATCCCGGCAGACACAGGGCGCAAGGCAAGGATATACCGACGATGGGAGCCTTATTAAAGTCTGAAATTTAATTTGATGCAAATTAATGCTGATGAAAAAATGCTAACGAATTAACAATTGTATTTCTGTTTGAACAGCACCGTAGGTGTTTTTTGTGGGGTTTTTTTGCAGTGCACAGCCACTCGAAGCGTTCCTGGCATTGAGCGCTTGCTATCGATGCAATGTCCGACGTTTTGCTACACGGGCCGGAAGGCCATTCAGGAACACGATCCAGGAACTCAATTTTCGGAACTCGATTCGGTTGCCAGCCGCGCTCCCAGCCACATGAGGAGCGATCGGTCAGAGTGCACGCCAACAGTGTGGTGGCACTCTCCGAAAACATGTCCCATTAAGTGACTCTGAACTTGCGACGCAACGTCACGTGGCCTCAAAGGGCGACAGCAACAACTGCTGCCTATCGCCAGTAGGTGGTGGTGACCTCACCACGACGCATCCCCCCAGGGCAGATGTTTCTGGAGGTCACATGAAGTATCAAAGGCTCGCTGACAGGTCACAGCACGGTCCCAGCTGCTGTGGGCTTCGTGACTGAAATGACTGCCAGAAGCCAGTGCCGTCTTAACGCATGGACACGCTGGGCAGTTGCCCGGGGGGCCCACGAGCATAGGGGGCTCCATGCTAATAATCTATGCATGTTGTGACTTGCTGTCAAATACTATATGTAGGGGCCCCAGTGCACTGCTTTGCCCGGGGGCCGATAATGCTGTTAAGACGGCCCTGCCAGAAGCACCACCTCAAAGAGCACCTAGCCTGGCACAGATGCGGCAGTGACGTCGCCGCGACTTACTGGCGATTGCTGCTGTTGTGCATTGGGTTTGTCACGTGGGGGGTGCTTAACGCTTGTTAGCATCGATGATGCGCCCACACACTTTCCCGACAGGAGAGCGAGTTTGAGGGCTTTGAGTGGCCACATCTCACGTCGCCCTTAACAGGTCCACCAGGCACCAGACACACTTGATCTTTCACAGCTTCAAACCCTAACGGGTGGCTTTTCAAACCAATTTGGAGACGAAAAAGACAAAACACTTTCTCCATCATATCCTTTCTATGTACCGCTCTGCATCATGACGTTGGGTGGATAAACGTTTCCATTGTCCTGATCGCTTTGGTTCAACTTTCACTCTGCCTGCCACGGTGTCGTCTGCATACTTAGCCGATGCGCCTCCGTTTCCATCCGTCTTCTGGGATCCCTGTAATCCAAAGGCCTTTCGAGTAATCCTCACTCCGAGCTTCAACTTAGATCTTTTAGCTCAGCTCGTGTCGGGCCCTCGGAACCTGTTGACCGTTAGAGTTTGCGGTAATGGATTTTTAATGGCAGTGCGGTTTTGTATTATTCTCGGTGTCCTCACACTTTATTTTTTAATATCCTCATGAATAATTTAATTGTCATCACTTCGCCGACCCTGAAAACAATTGCTATAGGTTCTGTTAAGTTTCTTGCATTATGAGCCGTTTGAAGTGTATTTGAGAGAGAGTTTTCGAGCTAAAATTGCTGCCGCGTACGAGAATCGTGTTTGCTGCCCACGCGCTGCGGGAATCGTCATCGTGGTGTAGCGCACCCGATCGGTGCCTGCTCAGATCTTTTCCGCATATCTCTGTTCATTTATTAACGATTAAAAAACGTCCCACGAGATTGCTGTGTCAGACAATAACCGCGGGCTTATTGCTGCAAGAAAGGAGATTGCGTCATAGTCACGGGCCGCTCGTCCTGCGAAAGCGTTCACTCGCGGTGAGGATACAACGCTCGCGTTCTGGGCCCTTGCGTCGCGCGAATGATCGCTACTCGTTTTTTGTGTAAAACCAGGAGCTTTCCTGCCCACAGCCACAGAATGTCTCTCTGATCGATAGGGGCCGCGGTCACTTTTGCAGGAAGGTTAAATCAAGTTCAGAGCTAGTTTTAAAATTCTGACTGTAAGGTGGTCATAAGAGTATCGAACAGTGGTGGATTATTGAACCTACCAGCGATGATGGTCACTGCCCTGGTACACGTGGGTTTTGCTGGGTACTCTCGCTTCTCCGCATGCCAAATCCATCCATCCATCCATTGTCGTGCCGCTTCTCCAGGTCCGGTCGTGTAGGCAACAGGCTTAGCAACGCAGCCCCACATGTCCTTTTCCATAGCAACTTTCTGCAGCTCTTCCTGGGGGTTTCCAAAGTGTTCCAAGGCCAGCCGAGAGATATAATCCCTCCAACTGCCATGCCAGGTACATCTCCAGACGGAGGCACCCAGGAGGCATCCTTATCAGATGTCCGAACCACCTCAACTGACTCCCCTCAATGTGGAGAAGTGGCGGTCTTACTCTGAGATTCTCCTGGATTATTGAGCTCCTCACTCTATCTCTAAGGCTGCAGTGGGACCTCATTTTAGACACCTGTATATGGGACCTTACTCTTTCGGTCATTACCCAAAGCTCATGATCTTAGGTGAGGGTCGGAACGAAGACTGACCAATAAATTGAGAGCTTGTCTCCCGACTCAGCTACCTCTTCACCACGACGGTACAGGACAACGCGTGCATGACTGTAGACGCTGTTCTTATCCGTCTGTCAATCTCACGCTCCCTTTTACCCTCACTCGTGAACGTGACCCCGAGATACTTGAACTTCTCCGCTTGGGTCAGCTACTCACTCCCCCACACAGAGGGTGCGAGCCACGTTTTTTCAGGCGAGAACCAAAGCCCCATATTTGGAAGTGCTGATTCTCATCCCCACCGAGTCACACTCTGTCGCAAACCTTTCCAGTGCACGCTGTTGTGATTGCCACAAAACATGCACTGACCACCTTCTGGCCACAGTTCCTAGCAGCTGCTTCCACGATGGAGGCTTTAAAACAGGATCGATTCGGATTCCATGCCCTCAACCTCCTCGGGAATGTGAGAGAAAGTCTTCTGGTGGTAGGAGCTGAAATCACATAGGGCAGGGTCCTCCATCAGCCGTTCCCAGCAAACCCTCACTACACATTTGGACTTTCCAGGTCTGTCCGATATCCTAACCTGCCATCAGATCTAGCTCACCACCAGGTGATGATCAGTATCTAGCTCTGCTCCTCTCTTCACTCCGGTGTCCAAAACATATGGCCTCAGGTCCAATGAGACATCTGCAAAGTCAATAATCGACCTATGGCCCAAGGTGCTCTGGCACCAGGTACACTTATGAGCCTCCTTGTGTTCGAACATAGTGTTTTGTATGAACAGTCTATGACTAGCACAGCAGTCCAACAACAGAACAACGCTCGGGTTCAGATCAGGCAGGCCGTTACTCTCAATCACACCCCTACAGGTTGCCCCATCATTACCCACATGGGCATTGAAGACTCCAGTAGCATTATGGCGTCACGAGGTGGAGGTTTTTACAGCACCAGATGGAGGTTTTTACAGCACTACTCCAAGAAAGTAGTCCACTCTGAACTGCTACTTGGTGCCTACGCACACACAACAGTCAGTCCTCCTCCCTGCGACCCGAAGTCGCATTGAGATATCCCTCTCATTCACTGGGCAGACTGAGCGGTATCTAGTCAGGGGCTTATGAGTATTCCTGCCCTGGTCTGACGCCTCTCCCCATGTGTGAGTAGGAGAAAGTCCAATCCCTATCCAGAAGTTTGGTTCCAGAGCCGACACTGTGTGTAGAGGTGAGGCTATCTACATCCAGTCGATACCTCTCAGCCTCCTACACAAGCTCCGCTTCCTTACCCTCCAGAGAGATGAGTTCTAAGAGCCTAGACCCACTCTGCTGCTCTCTGCTGCCCAAGGGGCATTGGGCCAAACCCTTATGATTTGTCTTGCAGGTGGTGGGCCCGCAAGGCCGTTCTCCATATCACAAAAACGCTTCTTAATTAGGATTAGCCTAACATCTCAAAGCATCGGAACCTTTCTGAGAAAACGTTTAAAAACTCGACAGGGCTTTACACAGGTAATGAAGTTCTTTATTGATATTAACATATATCAAAGACAGCAGGTCAAAAGTTTCTAAGGTGAACTCTTAACGACAACCGCGAGCCTCACTCGGAACAGCGGCCCAATTTAAAATAGATGGCGAGATGCACGATTAGTGGTGCTGCAGACCTCAACAACCCGCAAAGTGCATAATTAAACACGTAACGACGGAGAGTGCACGCGCTCCGCGGAATGATTTTGTGTCAGATCTGCGGGTATCAGACCAAGACCAGCCGCGGCGAGTGATGACGTGCGTTTGCTATAAAGCCCGGTGACCTCGGCTGCGGGGTTCACCAGCTCTGATGTCGTCTCGCGGCGGAGCACCGCTGCGACTCGAATCTGCCGTTGGCTCCCCGAGTGCGGCACTCGCCACGCGACGGGGATCACAAACGGGTTTTCACTTGGGCCAAATAAGCAACGTGCCCCGTGTGAAAGGCAATTGTTAAGCAAAGCGAGTAGAGTTTAGTTGAACGCTCACGCAAATGGTAGCATCCCATTGATCGCCGTAAATAAATCCCGAGTAATCTGGACTAATAATGAAAATTGTTGCCTTGCGGTGTTTTTTTTTACTTCTCGTCCGTACTTAAAAAAATGTACAATCGATGAAGTGCATAACGGATCAGGGCATCTGCCTCACTTAGTGTAATTTGCTTCGGGAGAGCGATGGAGCTCGTTGGATGGTGGGCTGGCGAGGCAGACGGCGGCGCTGATGGCAAACCATGGGAGGGGATGATGAGAAGGCGCAGTGACACGGGCCGGGGAGGATTATTGGGATCGCTTTGATAAAATTAGGTTTTGTCGTTGACTTGACCTTGAGAAGAAAATTCCACAACAATGACAGGAAGATGAAGATACACTCCGCGCGAACCATAGCTGACCCGAGAAAATCACAGCCGCAAACCTATAACACCAAGCAAGCCCTGGGGGGTCATCCAACGCCGCACTAATCAGGCTTAACAATGCTTAGTTAACACTGATGTAAAGAGTTCTGATGGATTATGGGTTACGTCGTGCTAATAATTAATGGATGATAGCTGTTTCTTCCGTAACGATCATGTACTTTTCATCTTTATCATCCTGCGATTCATCATCCAGTGCAGGATGAAGATCCCCACAGTTGTCACTATATCTCCGGGTTCTACACTTGCACGCTGGCTGATTTCATCACTCTGGCAGTTCGATCGACATCCTTTAAGATCGTTCCATTCCTTGGCTCGGGCTCTCACTGTTCGTGGTCATGGTCCCTTTTGGTGACGTGTCCGGGTGAAGCCCACATAACTGAACTGGTCGAGTTGTATCCTTCGTCTACATTGTACCTTCGAACACCCCTGCAAAATGAGACATTCCATTTGGAGGGCTGATCCAGGGAAAAATAATAATAATATAATTCAGCTTGTTTATGTACAGAATTCCTCTTTCCATTTCTGAAAACCATTCCGCAATATTCCATTAGAATTATGATAATAAGAAGTACAATACGGCATCGAGGCAGTTTGTTCCATTTTGCAACCACAATTTA
Source organism: Mordacia mordax (assembly GCA_036362905.1). Lineage (NCBI taxonomy): Eukaryota > Metazoa > Chordata > Hyperoartia > Petromyzontiformes > Petromyzontidae > Mordacia > Mordacia mordax. Next base: position 6,231,966 of record JAZEWT010000019.1, on the reverse strand, counting down.
AAAAAATCTCAATATGCCACGATGCCTCCTTGGGTCTGGGCTATCCTCTTGACATCGGCAGCAATGTTTTCCCCAGCGCTATTGCGCCAGCTGCGCTACATTCGGTTACCCTTAGTCTCCAGATTCTCTAAACATCGCAGCAAGCTGCCGGGTGGGACGCGTGGGCATTGCATTAAGACGCGGTGGCAGAAGGGACTAGGATTGCCACCTGTCGCGGCTGCCCGAGGATTGTCCCCTTCACGAGGAAGCAATCGGGGAAATCTGTAAGTCCGTGCGGGACTCGTAAGCATTGGCTCTTGCCGGTCGCCGAATAATTTGCCGCTAGGGGCGCCGCTGGAGACGACGAAACGCATTTAGATGCGGTTCTCCTCCGCACACACCGGTAAATATTCTTCTGACCACGATATATCTCGGTTTTTCCTGCACCCCAGATGTGGCGGATGTGGCAGATGTGACCGGGGAGATGTCCATGTCTTGTCGGAGCACATAACAATCATTGGGCAAATGCGTCGTAATTTATCTGCGTTCGTGTCGTCCAATATCGCATAATGGTCTAAGCGAGAGGATCCCACTGGGTCCACGTTAGTGTCCCAGGCAGATTAGGCAAGTCCATTAAGTGATCTCATACATTAGCTATCATTTAAAAATTTAGATTTTAAAAATATTTGTCCCTCTCAACCACAAATCATTGTCAAACAACGCAGAGCAACAGGTGAATGAGTGATCATTCGGGGCGAGGGGACGAGGAGGCGTAGGGTTGGAGGAACGTTTAAATGAGTAAAGCTGCCGTGGAAAGCGAGGGAATGGAATAACGCTTCGAAGTCGGACAGAATAATAATAAATAATTGCGCTCCTAGAGATCCACAGGGACAGCAAAACGGAGGCATCGTAATGCTGCTTGGTGACGCTCGTTTTGCCTCCCACGTGGAAGGCGCAATGTCGCGACGGACAGAGGACGGATGCACGGTTATCCCCGAAAGTGCATCTCTTAAGAGCGATTCTCGTACGTCGATCCGTGAAAACGTACATCACCATATGAAGATGACGTTGGAGAGGGCAGAGGTGTGCGAAAAACGTACTCAGCGTTGTTGGAATATAACTGTAGTAAAAAAATAAGCCTTGAATTACTTCGCCCTTGTACATTTGATCTCAGCCACGAGATATGGGATTATTATGCACGAAGGACTATGGCTTGTGGTTCAGAAGCACGGTCATTAGCGATATAAATAGAACAGAAATGGAAACACGTGTAAGGAGAAATGTATACTTGGGATTACATTGAGACAACAAGGAAAACATGGATTAGAGAACATATGCAGACCAATGAATGGCATCACTTAAACAGTTAAGACATGTATGTGGGGCTGGGAAAGTCACTGATGGTCTGATGGAAATGATGGTCAATGGTCAAGAATGACAGTTGCTTGACAGCCAAGCGTGAGAGAGGACGCGAAGCAGAAGGAACGATGAAATCTGATCGTGGGTAGATGCTCTTGCCGGTTAATACGGCTGCTACTACGCAGATTAGCCCAAGTTGGCCGGTTGCCAACCGGACAATTTGGGTTAATTGGAGCAGAATTTTACAGCCGGATGCTCTTAATGATGAAAACCTCGTTCAGGCAGAGTGTTCCGATCATTATTTGTCTGTAAGCTCTAGCAGGAGTGCTCGTCTTCGACCTGTTCACCAAGGTTAGATTCTACTAGGCGTGCTGGACTCCAGACCTGTTCACCAAGGTTAGATTCTACTAGGCGTGCTGGACTCCAGACCTGTTCAATAAGGTTAGGTTCTACTAGGCGTGCTGGACTCCAGACCTGTTCACCAAGGTTAGATTCTACTAGCCGTGCTGGTCTCCAGACCTGTTCACCAAGGTTAGGTTCTACGAGGCGTGCTGGACTCCAGACCTGTTCACCAAGGTTAGGTTCTACTAGGCGTGCTGGACTCCAGACCTGTTCACCAAGGTTAGGTTCTACTAGGCGTGCTGGACTCCAGACCTGTTCACCAAGGTTAGGTTCTACTAGCCGTGCTGGTCTCCAGACCTGTTCACCAAGGTTAGGTTCTACTAGGCGTGCTGGACTCCAGACCTGTTCACCAAGGTTAGGTTCTACGAGGCGTGCTGGACTCCAGACCTGTTCACCAAGGTTAGGTTCTACTAGGCATGCTAGACTCCAGACCTGTTCACAGGGAGATACCCTAGCAGGAGTGGTGGACTCCAGATGCCACACTTCCAGGGTTTATTGGAAAAACAAATCCCTAAATCACGATACCGATACTGTCACTTGCTATGGGGAGGGGTGAGAGGGGAGTAATTAGTACTTTCTAGTTGTGCCAAGAGACTGGAGAATCTGGAGGAAACCCATACACAGGAAGGTGCCCGAGATGGGAATCGAAGCGCTTCCGGCAGGACTCTTAGCGAGGCGCAGATGTTAGCGCTGCATCGACACCCTGCCGCCCATGATGACAGTGCATACTTGTTCCGTCGTAGGGAAATTGCCACATTTATGAGGGTAGAACGAATTTAGAAAGGCAGTCAATAACATAGCAGTAGATCGATAATAGCCGACGATGATGAAGGTGGTGGTGAAAGTTGCGTTGTTGCACAACGAATATTAATAGATGGTTCGCAGCTAGATAGACGTTTATTATTACAGCGGAATGTGCCCAATGAGCCCTATATGTGGCATTTCTGTGACACAACATTTAATATGAAACATTTACTCGAATGAAAGTACGACAAGGCCACGAGGCTCTTGCATTGTTCGTCGTATCGTTGCGGTTGCTACGGGTTACGCATTACTCTGGCTGTGTCGCATCCCGAGAAATGAAGACTCGTTGTTTCGCTGGCGCCTCCGTGATTTCGCAACACAGTTGTCCATCGTGTGTCACTGTGTCACGGTGCGCACCGTGTGTCACTGTTACGGTATGCGCTGTGTGTCACTGCTACGGTATATGCCGTGTGTCAGCTGTCACATTGCACACCGTGCGTCACTGCTACTGTATACTCCGTGTGTCACTGTTACAGCGAACACCGTGTGTCACTGCAACGGTATACGTCGTGTGTCACTGTGCCTATTTGAGAGCAAAGCCTTGGCCCACTGTTGCTTGGGCTCTGTTCTCTCTCTCTCTGCCCTACGCTTCACTGGTGCAGCGGTAACATCCGCACCTCAGAGAAACAATGTTCCACCCTGGGTGGTTCCATCCTCTCTGTGTGTGGAGTTTTGGGTTTGTGTTCTCTCGCCCTGTTGTGCGTGGCATTCCTCCAGTTTCTCCAATTGCCTCCCATGGCTAAAAAAAAAAACCTCATTAATTGACCGCTGACATCATCATATATAGGACGCGGGTTTCCGGAAAATGTTGAATGTTGGCGTTGGCTAATAACGAAGTTGCCTTCCTCTCTCCGCGCCTCGATGCCTCATTCCCTTGTTGGACGAATACCTTTGAAGTTTAACAATTAGAGGGCGCGTTATAGATTGTAATGTTGTTATTTTATTTTGAACGTGTAATGCGCGATAATCCCAGGTGAACGAGACAGTCCTGGTCTCTCGAGTTTTCTTCTGGTGACACAAATTATTATCTATCACTATTATCTATTATATTTATATATCGCCTTTCTCGCAGACGTCCCGAGGCACTGCAAAAATGTAATTTAAATCACTTTGAGTCCTTCTCTCTTGCCAAGTGATATTCCATCGCCACTTAACACCCATATAAACGAATTATTTGGTAACGCTGTATTGACATTGGCTGAGCCCAAGTAACACAAGACTCCCGTATGGTTCCGCCTTTATCCGTGGTATTCTTTGGTGGGATTTTTTTCTCTCTCCATAATATCTATTGTTTTTACTCTACCTGCATTATTTAGAAGCAGGTTAGCCTATCTTATGTTGTTGGTCAAATCCTGGTGTTGTAGTAATATATTGTCGGGCTGTTTTTGTGACATTGCAGCCGTTCATTGTGGTCAACTGTGCTCTCCAGTGGTCTCCTGTGACTGAGTCTCAAGCCACTTGGGCTGGAAAATGTTTCTTTCTGATTTCATCGCAACCGGATCAGTCGGTCAGTTTTTAATCAAGTTGGAAGCAACCGTTGAATTATGTAGCTCTCTTTAACATTTGTTGAGCTGGAAGGGTTAAGTAAGCTATCAAATTTCGGGGCACTGGGGGGGGGGGGATTTAGACGGGACAATTATCCTAGGCAGCAGCATGTCTTTGGACGGTGGGAGAAAACCAGAGTACCCGGCAACAAACCCACGTGG
>JAZEWT010000019.1:6213033-6227680 GCA_036362905.1 Mordacia mordax | reverse complement strand
GAACACGCAAACCCCGCACAGAAACCCAGAATCTTCTGCTGTGAGCCAGCAGCAGATTGCACAGAGGACTTCAACTTGAAACCACAGACATTCACTTGGAGAATGCCACGCTTGCTGCGGGCACAAATGCTTACAAGGAAAATCCAGTTCAGATGACTGTTGTCTGCGTTTGTACGACACGCGCAGCCTTGCTTGCCTGCGCGCGTGCATATTTGTGGATGCGTTTGCACGAATGCGGGTGGCGATGCCACATTTGCCAGGCACTTGGATTCGTGTGCCACGTCGGCTAGGCATGGTCTTGGCCTAGCTCCGCTTTATCGGGCCTCCGCGAGTCAAACTTCCGTGGGGAACTGCTCGCACAAATCATTCATCATCATCAGCCGTGATGGAATCATTGCTGGACACCTCTCCCCAAACTGTCGCAATCCGTCACGATCCTGCGATGTAATAATCTGCCGAGGAGCTGCACGCGGGCTAATTTCATCACTCCATCTCCTCGCTGGACATTCCATCGGATGCATCCCATGCCTTGGCTGCCAGTCCATCATTCTTTCGGACTATTCGCCACCGTCCCTTCCGGCCGTGACGCGCCCTGTCCCCAAGTCCAATTACTTTTCCTAACAGTCGGAACGATGCCATTACCTGTGTGTGCGTTCAAACTCACGTGTTCCTGCTTTTGAATCTCAGTGTCATCTCAAGCGCGCGTACATTATTAATCTATTATTTCTTCGCGTTTGTGTATATGTATCTACTACTGCTGCACATCATATACATCCCCTTAAGCGCGATTTTGCCCATGTGTTAACGCATATATGTGAATATACCCTGCAGCTCTTTGTGTCGCTTCGCATCTCAATAATTTAATTAATCTGCGGCCCCGGCGGGATATACAATCCAGCGCGTCAAGTTACTGCGCCAGCAGCTCTCGAAAGTGCTGAGCTGAAGCTGAGCCCGCGGCTGGAGACGCGAGAACAAGCGCGGTCTCCTCGCTTCGGACGACGGCTTCTCGCGACAGGAATAATGTGACGACCACAGGCCTCCTCGCTTCGGACGACGGCTTCTCGCGACAGGAATAATGTGACGACCACAGGCGGGGCCCTGATGACTCAGCGACAAGTGTACCTACGCGTAAATACGTACACGCGCAACCCGAAGTTTCCCAGAGAGAAGGGAAATAAAATAGACATTCTCTCTCCATGAGAGCCGTAATAATAATTAAAAAAACGATTGATTGATTCACGCGCGAGTCGTTTCATTCAATCGAGCACAGGGAATTAATTGTTGATTAAGAGAAGATGGGATCATTGTGGCATTTCTGTGCAGCCCATCTATGCTGGGCGCCCCTTTGTTTTTGTATTATTTGCCGAGGGAACCTTTGCAATGTCCACGCCATGGGTTTACTTCCGGCTGTGAGCGCCACCACGAAATCAGCAGCGACCGGCCCTGGGCACTCGGCAGGCACGGTGGTAGGAGATGGCAAGGTTGAAGGTGGGCGGGCGCGCGTGCTAGAGGATGGTTGACTGCAAACGCTGGCGGGGCACGCGGGATTGAGCGGTGCGTTAATTAACGAAGCGAGCAACACGGTTTTCCTGAGTGTACTCGTGACGTGTGACCTATAGCGCCCTGTTCGTGAGACGCATGAAAAGCCGTTGGGCGTTTAACGAACTACTTAAATTTGTTAATCGAGGTGGATTTTTTTTTTGGATGGGGGGGTATTCATCCCTTGAAGCCTTGAAATGTAATTGCACCGACCATTGTCCATAGGCGTCTCTCGTTATTTCATTTTAATTTTGGTATGTCCTGTCTCAATTTTGGTCTGTTGGATTTTTTTTCATCCCGGGTAAAAAGGGGCCTTCGGTGCAGTTTGTTAGCCACGATTGTCATCTTAATCTTACAACCATCAGGGCAAGGCATTTGAGGTTATTCAGGGGTGGAGAGTCCACTCACAGAGGTCCCACGCTCAACAACCTGAGTAATGCGATCCAAGGCACAACGTGTAGCACACATTCGTTAACACTCAGGCAAGTGCCTTGTGGGACGTGCTCTGTCCAAGCACTTGATGTTTCCACCGCTATCTAGTTGACGAGTTGATTAAAAACGACTGAGTTCGTATCCTCACTGCTGGGATAGCCGCAGATAAAAATCGTTCGGGTGCCGGGGTGAGCAAAAATAACGTGGGGTAATTTCAACAAAGATTCCCCCCCCCGTTCCCCTACCTCCACTTCTCTATCCATCTCCCCCCATCCCACCGATCCCCCTCCAACCTTTCGGTAAAATTCGCAGCCAATGCCTTTGATCTCGGCGAGCCGCGGCGAGCCGCGTGTGATTCGAGACAGTGATTACACCACGGTGAATTGTGGAAGAGGACGCCCGTAATGGGCTACCGTGGTGCCAGCGTGATTTATGTGCACTGGATCTGAAGGACAAACAGTCAGAGAGCTTCACACGTTTTCCACGTGAAGCCACCTTCTCTCTCATCCCAGCCACGTGGTGTCCAGCCTCGTCCACCTGCCTGCATCTCTCTCTCTCTCGCGTTTGCATCAATGCTGGACTGGTGCGGTTTTCCCGGTGCGCAATACCAGTGCGAATTCTTACATTTTGTGAACCACTAGGAGTGATTAAAATATCGGTAGATCGATGATAGTTCCACGTTTATTATTACAGAAAAAAAAAGTACTCAGTGGCCTCACAAGTTCTAGGCGCGGGATTTCTTGCGACACGACAAACATACGAATTATACAGTTACGTTTCTACAGCTAGATATACGAGAATATCCCTCCCCACAGTTGTTCGTTTCAAGAACGCCTGATGATGTCTCGAGTGTGGGATGCAAAACGTCACAAAGGAGAGCGGGAACACTCGACACGGCTATCCCAAGAGAGCAACTCGGTGTGACTCAAGGCCCTGTATTGCACGATTCCATTGGGTTGCTGGGTTTAATCGTTAGACGCCTTGCCTGAATGCCACTGACCACATTGAGCATATAAAGTTTATGTGGGGACCCAATACATGTGTTTGACCACTGCTGTGCAGAAAAAAAATATGATTTTGCTTCGTTCAACAGGGTGCATACTTTGAGCAAGCGATTTGCAACGATTTTAATTGATTTGGCAAAGTCCTCTGCAAAAAAATTAACTTAAGATGAGACTTTTTTTTGCCGACAGAAGGAAAACGCTCTCTGACCCAAAAATGTAAACAGTCACGGGCAGTTTCTTAAATGGGCTGAACTGTAATAATAATAATTGCACTTCTGGAGCGCTTTTTACCCAAAGGTCACAAAGCGCTTCACAGAACTGTGGAGAGAACGGCACGTCAGCAACAACAACGACATATGAACGGCAAATGAACCGCAATACATTTTTTGTGTGTTTTTGTTTTTCTGTAAAGTTTGATTTCCCTCTCCGGTGCACTACATAGCATGGGAAACCCACGCTCGCGCTCATGGCATTGCGTCGAGGGCACCGCTGTTTTCGGCGCAACAATTAAAACCCATTCAGACGGTCATTCAATAGCACTTTGACCTTTGGGTAGGCGGGATGACGGTCGGAGAGGTAGTGTGCTGAGTCCTCGTGGGATTACGGTGTGCGCGATGCAATGTGTGCGCGCGTGTGTGTGATGTAGTGCGCCTGCACGTGATGCCCAAGTGCGAATGATTGGGGCCCATGATTAATATGAGAACTAAAAAGTTGGTTTTGGTGCGCACCGCAGATTGACTAAGAAGAGAGCTGGCGTGTGTGTGTGTGTGTGCTTTGAAAATGTACGAATTTTCTCGGCAGAGATCTGTAGGGTTCAAAAATTCACCCAAAGCTGTGATTCAATTAATTATCGTCGATCGGGGTTTTGATTCGATTAAAAAATCAATCATATTTTTACATTTCGTTGAATTCAGCGGTTTCTAGAAGCTGCAGGGATTATATTTAGTTAAAGTCATGATGTACAATGTACGAGGGAATACATCTGAAGAAGTCCTCACACACACATCCAGGAAATGCTCACCTCATCTCCTGCTCATTTCACGACTATGCCTACAACATCTGCCAAATCCTGGTGGCCACCCATCAAGGTACCAGCTAGGCTTACTTCTGCTTAACTTCTGAAATGTGTTGATTTATTTAGTGGCAAAGTGACCTGGACCCGGAGATTGAAGTAAGCCAGTCCAGTATGGCATAGTGGTAAGGAAATTGTCAAAGTATTCCGTACAGTGCAGGTGGGAAGTAGGGTGCCATGTAAGAAATGTAAGTTACTTTAATTGGATGGATTTCGTCGATAAATATAAGTTACTTTCGCATCTGCCTGAGTCTCTCCTATTGGTCGGTACTGGGTCACACATTTCCCTCCAGGTGCTGGGGAGCTTTTTTCAGTTTCCTGTGGAATCTGCCTTTCCGCTGGTGAGCGGTTTAAGCAAGATGTTCATCGCAGAGCTGCGCAACACAGCCTTGGAAATCTACGCTGCAGCACATTTTCTCACATTCAACGCTGGCTTCAAGCCCTTCATGCAAACCAGTCGAGACCCTGGCAGCCACATATAGGTTAAGGTGTTTTTTGTGTGTGTGTGTGTGTCTGTTTGTGCCTTACCACCTGAGGGAGTGTGCAAACCCAGCCCAATTACACCCGCTAACAAGATGAGAGAGCAGCGAGCGGCGTACGAATGAGTATGTGCCTTCATTGGCCTCTTTATTCTTTTCACTTGAGCGATTACATCTCCCCTCCTGCCCCTCCTATATGCACAAGAAGAGGCGTTTGCTTTACGAGAGTTGTCTGCCCGTGCGGCCCATTGGGAGTCCTAAACTTGAATGATTTTGCGGGCGGGAGGGGCTGTTCATTGCGGTTTGTAAACTCCCAGCTAGATGAGCGGAGTGATCTGCGACAAGAGTTTGAGATGGACCGTGAACCAAAGATGTAGCGAAGATTGGGTAAGAGAAGATCAATACAAATGAGATGGATAGAGTGAGATACGTGAAGGTGTCTGCAGACAGCGGCGATGATTATTGTCACGGCTACTGGCGAGTGAGGGCAGGAGCTCGACTGGGGCCGGCTGTGCAGGGAGGAGGGACGGCCCGCGCGAGAGTCGACCAAGGATACAAAGCGGTTGCCTTAACGCGATGTCAGTTTAAAAATCGTAGTGAACCGGTTTCATAACTCACGTTGTCGACAAAATAGTACACTCCATCGCTTATCGTGTACCGCCCGATCGCATGAGTAAGCCACTTGTGAACTTAACGTTTACAGTCTATATTTTACCTGCTGCTGCGCCATTATCCAACAACCCGTACGCCCACACGTGTGTGACTGTGTGCATGTGTGAGTCTGTATACACCGCTTGCCACGTACGCACTTCGCTGTCTGACAATATCAATTGTATCATTTGGGTGGCTCTCCACCTGGGGCCACCATTTGTCTTTAAGTATAATCCTATGTCTTGTGTCTTTATGTGAATGTGGTGTACGTGCAGTCACCCACTCGATTTGTACATCTGTTTACTCCTCTCAGTGGAATGTCTATGCGGCATGTGTGTATCGCCCAGTCCATTTCGGGTGTGGATATATTTGTGGATCGGCGGCACAGTGGCTCAGTGGATAGCGCTGTCGCCTCACAGCAAGAAGGTCCCGGGTTCGAATCTTGGCTCAGGTGCCTTTCTGTGTGGAGTTTGCATGTTCTCCCTGTGTCCGCGTGGGTTTTCGCCGGGCACTCCAGTTTCCTCCTACAGTCCAAAAACATGCTGCCGCAGAGGTTAATTGGCTTGCAGACTAAATTGCCCGCAGTGCCCGGTGATGGATTGGCGTCCAATCGTGGGTATATCCCTGCCTTGCGCCCTGTGTCTGCCGGGATAGGCTGCGGCTCAACTGCAACCCTGTACAGGACTAAGCGGTTTCTGACAATGAGATGAGATGAGATTTATTTGTGGATGTAAAAGTGTGTGGCCAAAAAACCCCACCAATCCATAACAATTGTATATCATGTTGTTTGCTGTGATATTTACACGTCCCGTTTTGCATTATGAGTACAGAACCATTATTTTCTTATTATTTTGAGCTTCTTAGGGAGCTAAGTTTTTGCTTCGCTTATTTATATTTTGCACACCTCAATCCCGACAGATGTAGTGCCGCACAAGTGTAATGTCAATGTAGGCCATTCTATTCCAGGCTGTACTGCTAGTTAAATTGATTTTAATTAATATTAATGCACCTGTCACTAAATCTTCATTTGCAATGCATCAGCGCAGTTTAATGGCACAATGAAAGTCACGAGAGCTTTGTGTGTTTTTTTTCTAATATCCTCTGTCACGCCCTGTCCCAGTGTGCCCCCTCGCAGCTCCGCGGCCCAGCTGTCGTGCGGTTAGCGAGTAGTGTGCAGGCAGTGCGGCTTCTCCGCTGCTCATGGGCCAGAGGTACCCAGGTACCGGGCTACAAAGAGGTGGTGAATGAGAGCAATGTCGGGACCCCGTTTAAATCCCTTTACTAGTCTGTCAGTTTTTTTCTGTCAGCTGGAAGGAATCCTTGGACTACGCAGCGCTTTTAATAGTTGCCCAGCAGGGAGGGGAAAGCACGTTACATTACATCAGAGAACAGGGGATAATTTGGTTAAGACGATTACCCTAGGTAGCGTGTCTTAGTACTTGGGGCTCACAACAAGCACGCTTTACCGCAGCGAGGCAGGAATTACATCGAACGATGATGCCTCTAATGTGGGAGGCAACATGGAGGGAGCACTCGACATGGCTATCCGGAGAGAGCTGCTCTCGAGAGCAGTTCTCGCGCTTGGAGCCGTGAAAACCTGCGTCAATACAGTTCATCAAAACACCATGCTGCCAATGACTTGCGTGTGATGAATGTGTCTCCGTGGTGGTTGAAGGGCACTAGGCCAAGGTTTAGTCCTCCTTTGTTCTTTTGCTGTTTGTTCATTAATATGTTCATTGAGTCACCTGCATACTCAGAAAAATGTATGACGAGGCCAACGAATAGAATTACCCAGATTTGTATTTTTATTTTTCTGAAACGTGAAATCCTATTTTTCAAGGTGAGCCGCCTACCCGAGACGCAACCGCACTCCCTGCAACGGCCGGCAGCTGTGCCATGGCTGGACGGATTAAGATGCGCGGCTACGGCAGGGCTGATGCCGAGATGACGGAAACATCTCATAACCTTAAGCTCTCTTGATGTTCATTGTTCCGGACTCGACAGCACGAAGACGGGCAGTTGTCGGTCGGCATGCCCTGACAATTTGAGACTGACACGAAACCAGCGTGAAGTCGGGGCTTTCGCCACGCGTCTCGCACGTGCAAATTACAGCGGCCCTCAGCCCACGTCTGCAGCTACATAAATCTGAGCTTTAAGGGCCCTTTGATTTACGCTCGGACATTGAATCGCGAAGGCGTGTTTGGTAGCACAATTGGAGCACTAAGTGTGGAGGCCACACGTGCAAGGGCATGCGGCTGGTGTTTCAGCATGGGGAGACTTTCGTCTGGCGAGTCGCTGTCAGAGCTCTTGAGACTATGCAGCGGTCACCGGTGGGTGAACTGTGCAAATGTGACAGGTGCAATCTGCTCAAGTGGGATTTATGTTGTTTTTTCTCAAATGTTTTCGACCTGGTAAACCTGAACTTGATTACTGGCATGTGGCTAACTTCAGCGCAGGTGATGTCCAAATCGGTCTTCGGCCCCCACGCCTTCAATTAGCGTGTGCTGACCAGTGTGGTGAAGTACGATCAGACAACTCCCATAACCGACATAGCGATGGAAGGACCCACATTCAGTAGCGACTTGACAGTGGTAACGTAATAAATATTAATAAACTAATGTGATTAAAATGGCTAATTGTGCCTGCCTTTTGTAAAAGCAGACCATTGTGTCATACTGTTGACCATAATTGCGGTCAGTTTTGTATTCCGTGAAAGGTATAACAGGAAGTTTAGAAAAATAAACATTTATTATTTCCCCTTTTCCAATTAGCAAACGTTTGCCACTCTTACGCACTGTTTAATAACGAATATTCTAAAAGGATGATGCGCTAAAGAAATGCCTTTTTTTGCAACATGGATACAGAGAAGCCCAAACAAAAATGTTGATCTTCACAGTTCAAGAGGGCCCCATAAATCCATATACGTTATCTCAAAATTGCCCGGAGATATGAAAAATGATTAGAGTCCCTCTCGCAGCAAATAACGGCTTCACGACCGCGACGGCTGTCACAAACGTTAGCGCTCGCCGCTCTTGTCTGAGCGCGCGCCAATCATGCTGCGTCAGTCAGGTGTCCCCGTTCTGAATTTAACTCGGAGCCATATTAGCCAAATCCCATGATTTTTTTTCTAAGTCATAAAACCCATCTTCCCCACCGCCCCCCTTTCTCGTCGTGGTTTGCGATTCATGGTAATTGGGCCCTGGCACTTGGCAACGTTTGACTGGCTTGAATACAGCCTTGTTGTCCACGCCTTTGCCCAATGGTGCAATTTAATCTGCTGCCAAAATAGCCAGTTGTTGAACGCTGTGCAAAATTGTTTTACTACTACTCGGGTAAATGTGCGGCATTTGTCCGCGGATAGGTGGGCCGTTGCTTATTTTATGGTTGGTAGACCTTGGCAAAGTCGGTAGCTTTCGCGTTCGGAATATGTCTTGCTGTTGCATGACGCGCCTGCCCTTGGTGTGAGGATTTGGACAAGGCGGAGCACTTCTTCAGAGATATCAGATTTGATGTTACATTTGGGTGATGGACTGGCGTCCCATCGTGGGTATATCCCTGCCTTGCGCCCTGTGTCTGCTGGGATGAGCTCCGGCTCACCGCGACCCTGTACAGGACTAAGCGGTTTCTGACAATGACATGAAATTTTTACAGGCTCTGGAGAATGCTCGCGAGAGCCGCTGTCTCAGGATAGCTGTGTCGATCGTGCCTCCTCTGTCTCTCGCGACGTTTCACCCCGCACGTTTGGAGGTATAAAAACAACAATGTCAATATATTTACTGTTTAATCTCTTTAAAAATTAATATTCTCACGTCACGTTACTGACGCATGTACAATGAAGGTTGCTGTAATCGTGTTGGCCGTGAATGCAGAATAATCCGTGTCAATCCTTTCACCCAGCATGCGAAATATTCATGCACTGTGTGTGTATTTTTATTGTATCCCTATGTATAATGTATGTGATGCGTATAATCGTAAATAATATGGTGAAGTGGTCGGAATCTGCACTTTTAACCCAGTGACCAAAGTTGCATTCTTGACCTTGTCTGTGCGTACGATTAATCTTTCAAGCTATGGCCTTTGTCAGAGCCCACATGTTTGAACCAAATGTTACGGCTGGTGATATACACTGGTTACAAACCTAACAATTGGTGACTAGTAGTCCGTCGTATAAAATTTACTCCTAGGTAAATTAGCACAGGATATTGTTTATCATTATCTAATTACATTTCAAACAAGTACCTTTCACGCAAAGGCTCGTAAAACACGCACTGTTCACGTGACAAATCCTACTGATTGGCTGTTTCGGGCTAACCAAACATTTTTGCCTGACGCAACCGCTAAGGACTTTATTTTGGAAGTGCTCCAGTTTATTTCCAGTCGCCTCTTCATTTTCGTTAACGTTCATTGTTGGTCCCCCCTTCAAAACCCTCCCCTAATAGACAGCTTTTAAGATTCGGAGAAAACGTAATCGAGTGGCCATTTGACCGTACGTCACCACACTCGTCAGCGCGTGTTGCTTATTTCATGGACACAATTAATTTTGATAATGTTTATTTAACCAATGTTGAACTTTTTCTCTCTTTGGGTCTCACAGTAAACGCCATCGATGTTATGTAGTGTTTAGCAGTTTTTTTACCGTACAAAGTGGTCCAAATGTCTAATGATCCCCATTTTTTTTACCCTTAATACCCTGTTCTTTCATTTCTGGTTTAAATAACCATTACTTATTCATGATGTGTAATAAAGTGTACGTCCTGTTTATTTTGCTTAGATAATACACCTATCGGTACCAAAAAATGCTACATTTAAGAGACTTAAACAGGGGTCTTGAAATATCTGGATTACCGTACATAGACCGCTCTCGTAAAACGTGCGTTGTTTCCTCGCGGTGCTCTGCCAATTCCTCGAGGAATTCCCAACGCGCGACCGCGAACCGGTCGTCGAACATTAACACCCAACGGCACAAAGGCAAAGGGCGCCCGTATAGCCTCGCGCGGTCTCTCGGGTGAAGTTCTGCGAGCAATCGCACGGGACAACACGTGGCCCCAATCGGCCACCGGGAACTGCACGAAACCCCAGCTACCTGCGTGAACCCGAGCTTTTCCCGTGCGTTCCCCCAGCGTGAGCTAAAGTTGCATTAACTTTTGTTTTGTGGGGAACTGTGCGCTGATTCCTCTGCCGAGAACACGGCGGGTCATAGGTTAAATAGGGGGGGGGGGTGAGGTGTGTGCGAGGGGTTCGCGAGCGGTTCAGTGGGCTCACGACGATGTCAGCCGTGTGACAAACTGTAATGGCCTCATCAACAGACTGTTCAAGGCCATTATCGTTAAACGCGCGGGGAAGGGAAGCGCGAGCGTTCTGCAGGCGTGCGGTCAGACCGCGCAATGCGACCGATTTGGTTTTAAATTAGGTGCCGAGCGGAGAGATGAGAGCGTGCGGGTAACATTGATTCGTTTGGAGGAAGAGCCGCGATTTAACGGATGAAGAGAGTGCAACGGATGTCTGGGGGTCCGTTCCATCCGGATGTTTGTACGGCGATTTTAATATACAGAGTGATGACAAAAAAAGTTTTAACAACCCCCGTATTACGAACACCGTTAAAGAGAGTAACGCATGCATTTAATAGCGGCAGTAAAAAGACCAAAATCTCATCTCATCTCATTGTCAGAACCGTTTAATCCTGTCGGAGATCGCGGTGAGCCGGAGCCTATCCCGGCAGACACAGGGCGCAAGGCAGGGATATACCCACCATGGGACGCCAGTCCATCACTGGGCAATGAGGGCAATTTAGTCTGCAAGCCGATTAACCTATGCAGCAACATGTTTTTTGGACTGTGGGAGGAAACCGGAGTGCCCGGTGAAAACCCACGTGGACACGGGGCGAACATGCAAACGCCGCACAGAAAGGCAACCGAGCCGATATTGAACCCAGAACCTTCTTGCTGTGAGGCGACAGCGCTACCCACTGGGCTACCGTGTCGCCCAAAAGACTAAAATGAAAACAATAATATTGTTCTCGTGTATGTTTTCCACAGTTCGATGCACAATGATTGCTTGCCACAGCCGCTGTTTCGGGATAGCCGACTCGAGCGCTTCTCCTCTCTCGTTTGCGACGTTTCGCCTCCCATGCTGGAGGCATCTTCGTGCATGCAGTGACCGCATGACTCGGTCACAGCACGCTTGAAGATGCCTCCAAAGTGGGAGATGAGACGTCGCGAAGGGGAGAGGATGAACTCAACACGGCTATCACGAAAGACCAGCATTGGTAAGCAATCGTCAAAACGTAACGGACAGCGTCCTCTGTCTGGTTCCAAAGTCCGTTGAACTGAGACACTTAAATCTAGACTTTGTTCTATTGTCATTTCTACTTGGCAATATTTTTGATTTGTAATTTGCACACGTCTGCCAGATTATCACCATATCATGAATATTAAAACCTTAATTTGTGCGCCCGCATTTTTTGTTTACTTTCAAACATTTCTATTCGCATGACGATTAAAAAACATATATTTTCGAAAGACCTTGGACTGCAATACGCGATGGCTTCACAGATATAATCAAATTCCTACCTCATACACCCCTTGCCGTGGTGAAAACACACCAGAAATTGGGGGGGGGGGGGGGGGGGTAATCGTGCGAAAGAAATGACACCATGAATAATTGATGCCATGACAAAGGGACGTGGACGCATTCAAGGCGCTCGGTGTCCCGGTGATAGCAGGCGCGCTCGGCTCAACCGTGGAGTGACCGCGAGGCTCGGCCTTATCGCCCCACCCCCTCTCCCCTGTACGGGAAGCGCACTCAAGGTGTCCGCCGGAGTCATTGTCAATCGTGTCCCGTGCCCCGTGCACCGGCACCCGCGTCAAGCTAATGCAGATCGAACCAGCCTTCAATGGGATGTAATGTTGAGGACGATTATCTCATCTCACTGTCAGAAACCGCTTAGTCCTGCACAGGGTCGCGGTGAGTCGGAGCCTATCCCGGCAGACACAGGGCGCAAGACATGGATATATCCATGATGGGACGCCAGTCCATCACCGGGCACTGCGGGCAATTTAGTCTGCAAGCCAATTAACCTATGCGGCAGCATGTTTTTTGGACTGTGGGAGGAAACCGGAGTGCCCGGCGAAAAACCCACACGGACACGGGGAGAACATGCAAACTCCACACAGAAAGGCACCCGAGCCGAGATTCGATCCCGGGACCTTCTTGCTGTGAGGCAACAGCGCTACCCACTGGGCCACCGTGCCGCCCGAGGACGATTATAGATATTAATAAGACGGTGAAAGATAATGGATGCTTTTGATTATGTGCTGATGTAGGGTTGTCATGGCTCGATGTGTGAAGCTTGATTTATGTAGCTGTTCTTGCAGGATAGCCGTGACGAGCGCTCCTCCCCTCTCTCGTCGCGACATTTCGCCTCCCACGTTGGAGGCATCGTCAACGGTGTCTCCAGTGTGGGAGGCACAACGTCATGAATGAGAGAGAATGAACACTCGTTAGACATTCTTATTATGATGCTATTGACAGTGAAGTCACTTTATAAGAGACATTACGTACTTCTGCGGTTTGAATCTTGGTTGTCACAATGTTGTTGTTTTATAAACCGCTTGGTAACAAGTATAACCAATCGTATTTTACGGGAAAAAAATCCTTGACAGACTTGGCAGAAATGTTCTGCGCTTGGAACACTTACAGGCCGGGGGGAAGAAAATTAGCATTTCATCTGAAGTCGTTATTATCTGAAGTTATTATCCATCAAACTTACCCGGTTGATATTGACCACCTCGCTAATCGTAAATGTGCAGCGGATTCCGCCTCTGTCGACTGTACCATCTAATCTACTCCACGAGGGGAATGTTGACCGTGCCCTGTCGAGCAGAGCTGTTCTTTAAATGAGATGTATCTCAGTCGCTCCTGCACCTTGCCGAAAAAATCCCATCAAATAAATAAGATAAAGTAAGTCAACAACAGCACGCTTTAATATTAAGAGTGTTGACAGGAAAAGGCGTGCCACAACTGTGTATCGTGTTACTTAAATTGTTTAGTTTTTTTTTACTTATGCATTGCTTTAATTGGCTTGTAGCACAATATGCATACAGTTTTTGTTTTGTTTATTTGCTGTCTTGGACAAGTGGAAACACAATTATTACAATCAACAATTCTGCGTCCGTGCACTTTAACGATCTCCAACCGGCGTAGATAAAACTGGATGTGCTTTCAACAATCTTTTGCGCGTTTTGTGTCATTCTCAATGTTTAAGTCGAGCCGCAAAAGTGTACGCTTTTTCCACGCAGAGACATGCAACGTGCTGTCGGTTCGTTTCCCTGGTAGACATTTAGGCCGCGGTTTGTGGCACCACCAGAGAGGCCTTCCTTCCCTTGTCACGCTGTGCACGAGGACAAGCTTAAATCACAGCCGTCGCTTTGGAAAATTTACACCGCCTTCGTCACCGTACGACGGGCGTTTCGATGATGAGCTTTTAACGCGAGTTACCTCCGCACCGTGTTTGTGCTTCTCTCCATTTATAACCGCGGGAAATGTCACGCGCCCAAGGTGTGGTGGGCCCAAATTCAGACCCGTGCGTCGGCACTTCAGCGTTTATTTAATTATTATTAATTAATTAAAATGTTCAAGTTCTAACGTGCGGAACAGTGCTTGTTCAATGTCGAAGAAGTGCAGGATTCACAGTAAGCCTGCGCCTATCTGCCAAACACTGGATCCTACATAACACTGTCTTTTGCCAATTAGTTAGTGCTGTTTTGGGAGGAAACCGTAGAACCCAGAGGAAACCCACGCATAACAGGGGGAGAACAGCACAAACTCCGCAAAGGCCCGCCTGAGGCGAGTCAAACCGCCTCGGGCAGAACTTTCTTTCTGCGAGGGGCGCACGTTATCGCTGCACGGACAGCCTGCAGGCACCGCGCCACCCTCCGTGGCGAGCTTCCCTTTTATTTTAGCACCGAATCTAGCACCGAACATTACGTCACGGGATTTCATTGACACCTTGCGCACGACCGGCCACGCCTCCGGCTAATTGGCCTGTGTGTGTGTGTGTGCGCGCGCGTCTCAGCCCGTTGTGCTGCCAGGCATGTTGAGTGGGCCATTGAGGGAAGGAACTTGGCGCGGAGCCCGGTTTTTTCTCACGGGATTGGTGAGATCGGAGGCCGGGGAGGCGGGAGGGGCGATGTAGGTGTGCAGGGAGAGGTGTAAATGGCGCTGCATGGTCTTGAGTCAGTGCTGCCAACCCACCCTGAGCCGTGATTGTCATGGTTACCGGCATCTCGGGAACTGTTTTGTGCCGATTCCGCGCCGGTAATGCCTTGAGGATTTCGATAGGGAATGGAGGGTGACTCGGCCGTTTAGGGCCCTGTTGGAGGTGGCAGCTGCAGCCTGCTCCACCTCCCCCGCACCAACCACCACCCTTGCACCCCCCTCCCCTTCCCCTCCTACCCAATCCCCCCCCCGCT
>JAZEWT010000019.1:6170056-6183633 GCA_036362905.1 Mordacia mordax | reverse complement strand
CCGCCCCCCCCCCCCGCAGATTACCTCGCTCCTCTCAGTCGTTCAATCTTCATATGAATTCATTCGAAATGAGAAATGAAATGAACACGCGCACGTTATTAATTGCATTTGTTATTACGGCGAGCCGTGGCTCAGCGGTTAGCGCACTGGGCTACAAATCCCGCGAGCTGAGTTCAAATCCCGCGAGCTGAGTTCAAATCCCGCTCACGACCAACATCACCAGTGACGATTTTCTGAACCGGTCCTGGGACTCCCCTAGGTCGACTCAGCCTCAAATGAGTACTTGTTGCAATGGTATACAAAGGCGGCCGGGCGTGATGCTGGCCACCCAGCCCATTATGTGCCGTTCATAGGAGCTGGCAAACAGCATTGGTCTTATTTATTTATTTTCTTCTTCTTTTAGTTGTTCTGGCGGCTGGGTCTGGGAAATGGGGGAGGGGTCCAGTAATCCCAGTATTTTTTTTCTCCATAATCTATTGGGGGGGGGGGGACTTGGTCCTGCTGTGCCTCTCTCCCCCACCCACTCCCCTGTTGCCAGTAGGTTGTTGTAACCCCCCTCTCCCATCGTTGTTGAATTATCAATACAGCCTCACAGCAAAAAATGACCCGGGTTCGAATCTCGGCTCGGGTGCCTTTCTGTTTGGAGTTTGCATGTTCCCCCTTGTCCGTGTGGGTTTTCGCCGGGTACTCCGTTTTCCCCCCACAGTCCAAAAACATGCTGCTGCATAGGTTAATTGGCTTGCAGACAAAAATTGCCCGCAGTGCCCACGATGGGACTGGCGTCCCACGATGGGACTGGCGTCCCATCGTGGGTATATCCCTGACTTGGGTCCATCCCGGGCACTGAGGGCAATTTAGTCTGCAAGCCAAAAAACCTATGCCGCAGCACGTTTTTTGGACTGTGGAAGGAAACCGGAGTACCCGGCGAAAACCAACACGGACACGGGGGGAGAACATGCAAACTCCACACAGAACGGAACGCCAGTCCCATCGTGGGAATATCACTGCCTTGCGCCCTGTGTCTGCCGGGTCGGCTCCGGCTCACCACGACCCTGAACAGGACTAAGCGGTTTCTGACAATGAGATGAGATGAGGTTATTTAAAACGGAAATAAATCAACAAAGGAAGAAAAAAAATTGCTGGGCGTCAATTAAATGGGGGTCACACAACATGTGGACCACTCTGTAAACAAGCGCCCCAAGCAAACAAGAGCAGGCACCATTCAGCACGACTGCAAGTTTGTGTTTTTACGGTAAACAGATAGAACATCAAGTGGTTATGATCTTGTAATTAAATTATCCGCATAAAGGCATTTGTTACGGGGTTAATTGTTCGGGGGAGGTGAGGGTGCGGTTGTTTAATAGTCTTTGTTGTGTGCGCACAGTGGGCAGATTAAAGCGTGCGGAGTCGCGCGGGACAGCGCGTGGAGCTCCGTCGATGATCGGTCGCGTGCCTTCAACGCGGCTACGTAAGCCAAGTGCCGCGATTTCAGCTGTCGCGCTAAACGGGGAGACAAAGGCGGCCGGGCGTGGTTCTGGTCACCCACCTCCTCCTGTGCCGCGTCAACCTTCATAGGTGCTCGCTAACAAATCTTGACCCGACAGTGTGTTAACGCTCAACGCAGTTTCATTGGGCACTGCTCTTCTCGAACCCTGATGAGCCTCAACCGAGCCCTGGCGTGGGGAGGAGGGGGCCCACGGCCGGCGTCTCGCGGCGGCCACGAGCCGCAGACAATTGGCCGCTCGTAGAGATTGGGCGGAGAGTTCGCAAACGGTGGAGACTCAGAAATCCCTACGGCTCCGCGAGGAGCCGCGCTCAGACTTGCTCGGGTGTGAATAACTCGCACGTGCTTCGCAAGGCGGCCAGCTGCAGGCACCCCCCCCCCCGCGCGATGATTTAAAAACATCACCTCTCGTTCAAAAGCTTCAGATCTCTTCATTATGGCGTTCTACTTCTACACGCCGGCTTAATTAAGTGTCTGAAGGGGAGCGGCAGGGAGATTTTGGGGTTTGGAGGGGGTGTGTGTGACGCAATCGCCGCTGCTGCGCTCGGTGAGATTTTGGGATTGGAAAGGTTAAAAATATAGGTGCGTGTCCCTGTGGGATCTCAAGAGAGTGCGGCCGGATAGTAGAATTGATGAGGGTGTTGAGCCGGTGAGCCAGAACTGCAATTTCTCATTTTCAGACGTATTCGCGCGCATTCTCATGTCAGGCTTGGGTCGGGGTAAACTGCATTAAGATGCGTCGACCTTTATAATCGGAAAGGGGGGAGGGGGGGGGCAGAGACCGGTTGAGGCGACGTGGAAAAGCCCGACCGCGCGAGACTTGCGAACGGAAACGTGGCGTGTTGGCGAAAACCGCATGGAGGGGAGCAGTCGACGCTGCGAGCGCTCGCGGAATCGTGGAGCACCGGGAGCGCGTGGCGCGCGCAACGCGTCGGAGCCGGCGGCAGTAACCGGGGGGGACTGGAGGTGACCGCCGTGGATATTGCATGGTGATCCCGCGCGGCACGCACAGCCAGCCAGTCATGTAACCAGCCTATCTATATGCAACCAAAGGCAATTCCGTTGCTTAACGCCCGAGCACGGACGCGGAATTCATGCAAAGGCCCCGCGCCGCCGCCGCCGCCGCCGCCGCCGCGCGCGTCTCTCTCCGTTGGCCGTGGGTATCTGTGCCCGCGTGGCGTTACCGCTTCTTAAAGGTGGCCCCCGCTCGGAGGGCGAACGGAAATCCGTGCCCCCTCGCCCGCCCTCCGCTGCGTTTCGCGAAAGCGACGCACGGGGATCGTGGACGGTAGTAAAACCTCGATGTAACGGACTGGTGAGGGATTTGAATGTCTCTGCAAATCCGTTAAAATGTGGATGTTTATATGGCGATCTTATATGCGGACTGGTAAGCGTATCTTATAACAAACTATATATTATGATAATTCTAATTAATAATTTAAGACCATTAAACAGAGTAATACATGAATGCAATAGCAGTAAGTAAAAAAAAATCAAACTAAAATATATATTTCCAATGTAGACCGCTGTCTCGAGCAGTGGACAGCGTCCGTACAGGCAACTTAATCGCTAATGGTGGAAGTGAGCGCTTTGTGACCGTCGGGTATAAAGCGCTGTCGAAATGCATAAAATATTATTATTATTATTGAGAGCGTTGCTCTTGATTGTGCATCGCTGCCTACGCTTCCAGAGTGATTTTCACCCGAGGGTCACAAAGCGCTGCACAGAGCTGTGGAGAGACTGGCATGTCAGTAACAACAACGACGTATGAACGGCAAATCAGCAACAATAACGTATTTTGTTGTCTCATTGTCAAAAACTGCTTAGTCCTGTACAGGGTCACGGTGAGCCGGAGCTTATCCTGGCAGGCACAGGGTGCAAGGCAGGGAGATACCCACGATGGGACGCCAGTCCATCATCGGGCACTGCGGGCAATTTAGTCTGCAAGCCAGTTAACCTATGCAGAATGTTTTTGAACTGTGGGAGGAAACCGGAGTGCCCGGCGAAAACCCACGCGGACACGGGGAGAGAACATGCAAACTCCACACAGAAAGGCACCCGAGCCGAGATTGAAACCCGGGAACTTCTTGCTGTGTGGCGACAGCGCTAACCACTGGGCCACGGTGCCGCCCTAAAATGTTGCTTAATTAAAATTTCCATTGCAACGCATGCCTTAACGCTGGACAGGAGATACTGCCCCATGCGTGTGTGTGACATTACGCTCTTCGCATTGGGCTGCGCTGTTTATTTACAAACGGACTAAGCAGATGATTCGCGATTGTGGTCTTCACGCTCCCGGGGATATGACATCGTCCTAATTAAATCTGTCCATTGCACCACGTGCTTGCTACCAAAACGGTTGTTATGACAGCGTCACGTCAGTCTCTTTGCATCTGTGGGGTACAGTGCGTGTGTGTGTGTACGTGCGCGTGCGCGCTCGTGGCTGACTCAGCGGTTAAGCACGCTGGGCTGCTTACCTGGCCACTTGAGTTCGATTCCTGCTCAAAGTCAACTCGTTTATACAATCACCAGTGGCGATTTTCTGAACTGGTCCTGGGGCTCCTCTACGTCGACTCCGCCTAAAATAAGCGCCAAGTGTGATGTGTAAACATTGCCCCTGGGGTTATGGCCACCCCCACCCGTGTGTGTGCCTGGCGGGATGGCGTCGGCTGCCAGCGTCACGACTCCCCCACCTCTGCGGATTACCTCGTGCCTCTTAGCCATTCGCTCTTCGAACGTATAAGTTCACAATTAATGACTATGTCTCCTCATCTCATCTCATCTGTCAGAAACCGCTTCGTCCTGTACAGGATCGTGGTGAGCCGTAGCCTATCCCGGCAGACACAGGGCGCAAGGCAGGAATATACCCACGCGAGGGACTCCAGTCTATCACTGGGCACTGCGGGCAAATTTTAGTTTGCAAGTCAATTAACCTATGCAGCAGCGTGGTTTTTTTTGGACTGTGGGAGGAAACCGGAGTGCCCGGCGAAAACCCACGCGAACACGAGGAGAGAACTCGCAAACTCCACACAGGCACCGGAGCCGAGATTCGAACCCGGGACCTTCTTGCTGTGAGGCTACAACGCTACCCACTGGACCACCGTGCTGCCTTTAATCAATATGTGCTGCGCGATAACATTTATTTATTTAACCAGCCATTTATTTATTTGTCCCTTTTTTTTACTACCGTCAACAACGAGGGTGACGAACAAGCGTGGGCAGTGGGCGTGATGCGAACCACGCCGCTCCTCGTGCACATCAAGCTCTGGGAGGACGCGCCTCGTTCACGAACGACATTGCCCTGAGCTTGGGGCTACAATAAAAATGAGCCACCTTAGATCCTTATTGGAATCAACATTTCCTGCCGAGCCGCAATCGCAAAAAAAATATGCGTTGCTTACAGAGCTGCATTCGCGCTTTCAGTTTGGTATGCAATAAGGTGCTTCAATTTATTCCTATAGCACATTTATACTTTTTGTCTCTTATTATTGTCTCTTATTAATGTATCAGAATTATTTGCCGTTTTTGTTCTGTGCAATACTCTGTGGAGATAGGAGTCAGCATTCGAGTGTTACTGTGAGCGATCGGAGGCAGTGATGTGTGGCAGGAATACCCAGTGAGCTCGAGCTCACGAGGTATTTTCTGCTGTTATAATCAACATCTATGTATCGCTGCTCATGTTCCGTGCCAGCCCTTATGCAATCATGTGACGAAGCTCTGCTCATAAACATGTATGTTTATATTTTCTTTCCGCATACCCGTGTGTGTGTATAAATATATATTCTTGGTGCATGATGGTACTGGCCTCCCAACCTCTCGTGTGCCGTGCCGGCCTTCATAGGTGCTTCCTAACAACACTTGCCCCTCCAGTCTCTTAGCCCTATGCAGGACATCTTTGCGTTAATGTGTATCTGTGCACTCGCTTGTACCTGCGTGCGCTGCACAAGCACATTAACATGCACGCAGGTGCGCGTGTGCACGCTCGCCCCACCATTGTACGAGTGTCTCACGCCCTGTGCACACGAAGAAGGCGCGATGTCAATATTTATCCACTCCGCCCGTAAGTGTACTTACGCATTGTTTGCCGTTGATTTTTTTGTCCGTCTGAATAACACGTCAAACTTAAACCCCGACCATTAGCATCATCGGATAAGCAGTGGCAGGTTGCGTGATTTGCTCTTTACGTTCTGGAGGATACAGAGATGCTTCCCTAATGATTGCTGGGCTAAACATAGCATCAGTGAGTCAATGAAACGACTGAATTTGGAAGATAGTTTGCAGTGTGCGTGCACTGTTTAAAACAATGAAATAAATAGGACCCTGGTATCGTTTGTTTGTCGACAGACATTTAATACATATTAATAGGAGTGACACACAGAACACACACACTGCGCCTGAGGATGCCTCGAACGTGTGAGACGAAACGTCGCGATGGAGAGAGAGGAAGCGATCGACGCGGCTGTCCCGAGAGAGCAGCTTTTCAAAGCAATCACAGTGCATTGAGCCGTGAAGACCTACATCATTATATATCTATTCACGTAAAGTTAAATTATACATATTAAAACGTGGTGCCAATTTATAAATAGATTGCTATAAATAATTGTTTTCTTTGCTAGGTGTGAATATGCCTGGGAAATAGCATTAGACGTGAGCTGAGCATGTGTGAACATCACTGGCATTCCCTTCACTGGGAGGTGGCATGGCCCAGCAGTAGCGTAGTTGACGGTTATTTTGGAGGTTAGTCAGTTCAGTATTTAGAATCCGTTTAATCCTGTACAGGGTCGTGAAGGGCCGGTGCCTATCCGGGCAAACATAGGGCGCAAGGTGGGACCATACCCAGAGCAATAATAACAATGTGAAAAATAGAAGTACCCACAGCTGAATAATAATAAGTTGAACTTCTAGAGCACCTTTCACCCCAAGGTCGCAAAGCGCTTCACAGAGCTGTGGAGAGAACGGCATGTCAACAAGAACAACGTCAGATCAGTTAATGTAACGTAAAGGATAGAAATAAATGAATGGCATAAAATAAGTAAAATAATTGTTAAACAAATAAATGAAGGAATCGGTGTTCCTGAGGAAACTCATGTTAAAAATGTGCCACCATCCAAGCACAGCAACATTGAGCAGCATCAACAGTTCTCGCCAGAGGACTTCAAGGCCTTATGGAACACGTGAGTCTTGAGGCAGCATTTGAGGAAGCCCAAGAGACCCAGCTCATCGAGAGTCTGGGAGCAATGCACGAGAAGGCTGTCACCCATCGAACGGAAGTGCGATCTGGGCACATGCAGCCAGCCCATATTGGAGTATCGAAGTTATCGTGTTGAGGGGGGGTGCCTGAAGTAGGTCACGGATGTATGTCGGAGCAGCACCAGTGAAAGCCTTGTAGGTAAGAAAGAGGATCTTGAATTCAATCCTGTATTTAACTGGTAGCCAGTGGAGAGACACCAGCACTGGGCATATTTGAATCGTGGATGGGTGCGCGGGTGACGACTTGAGTAGCCGCATTTTGCACACGGAAACGATTGATCAGATAAGCAGGGATGCCAGGGAGTAGTGCATTGGAAAAATCGATTTGTGAAGAGATGATGTGGATTGGCTTCCCAGTGTCAGAGGGTGACAGGATGTTGTGAAATCTGGCCATGTTTCTGAGATGGAAATATGTTACCTTCGTCACCTTGTTGATGTGTGTCTCGACGTTGAATGACGAATCATGAATCACTCCTAGACTCCTCACTGCCTTAGTAATTTCGATGATCTGTTCGTCAAGCATCAATGGGATGGGTTCAGTCTTGGACAATTTGTGCTGGGTTCTGACAAGCAAAACCTCTGTTTTATCACCATATATTTTTTAGGAAAGTTGAATTGAGTCAGTTGAGAATGTGTTTCTGGAGTTGCATAACTACTGTACGTTCAAGGACCTTAGAGAGGAATGGTGAATTGGAGATTGGGTGATAATTATCAGGGTTGTTGCAATCAAGGTAATTTTTTGAGCAGAATAACTGCGGTATATTTGAATAGTGGGGGAATGATGCCGGAGTGAAGTGAGTTGTTGAAGAGATTTGTGACGAAGGTGACAAGGGATTGGAAATTTGCCCGGATGAGTGTGCGTGGGAAGGGGTGCAGGGAATAGTTTGTGGACCAAGATCTGGTAACTAATGCAGAGACATCAAATTGCGTTAACTCGGAAAATTCATTTTTTTTCAATCAGAAGAGGAAAAGGAACAATTGCTAAGGTATTGGTTGGCGATTGATATTGGGTCGAGCCGCCTCGTCTTTACTAATGAAGAGATGTGACGGTGAGTGACTGATTGGATGAAGTAGCTGATGAATGGTCGAGAGGAGGCTATTGGGCTCGTCCTGGGCATCGGCTAGGATGCTGGAAAAGTGCTTGGATACGGGCACAATGAAGTACCTTCCGGTAGCCATTGAGCTGGTCTTTAGAGATTTGAGCATGGAAGACGAGGTCAGATTTTCTCCAAGTCTGTCCAGCCCTGCATGCATTCACCTTGAGGCCGGAGATAGAGCGTGATTCGATTGGGACCAAAACATGCAGTATGCGTGATAGTGAGCTGTTGTAAATGTCAACTGTCGCATCAGAGGCAGAGTGAGCCTAGATAGAGAGTGATAAACTGTTGATTGCAGTGGTAAATAAGTCTGGAGTGATGACGTTAAGATTTCGGAATTGGATTCGGTGCTTAGTGATGGACATGGGTGGTGGTACCTAAAGATCAAACCACATAATAGAATGATTAAACAGACCAGGATCAGTGACAGACATGTTGGTGACAGTTATGTCCCTTGAGCAAACCAGGGCCAGATTATGGCCACATCTGTGAGTGGCAGATGTCACGTGTTGAATGAAGCCAAATGAGTTTAGAGTCGCCATGAGATCCCTAGCGTGGGTGCTCTTTGGAGAGTCAACATGGATGTTGAAATTTGCATGCATCCTCTCAGAACTGGAGCACAGCTTAGAAAGCAGCTCAGACAGTTGACAAAAGAGGCTCTGGGTGGGCAGTAGAGTAGCACCAACTTGACAGGTTGAACTGACCGGCATTCCAGAGACACATGCTCGAATGAATGGGTAGGCCATCGAGGGAGTCGGACCGATGTTAGCAGTAACACAGTGAAGAACTGGAAGGCCACCATTGCGGCCATGGGAATGAGCCTCCTGATGAAGTGCAAAGTCCTGCGGTTGAGGCTGATTTAATGTGAGAAAATCATCTTGATGGTCCCAGGTGTCTCTTGGGCAGAGCAGGTTCCTACTGTTGCCCAGGATCAGCTCAGCAATGAGTGGGACTTTTTCTGTGTTCAGAGAGTGCAAATTGAGTGGGGCAAAGTGAGTTTGATTTGCAGACAATGTGCGTGCTGGAGGGTCACTGACCAGTGGTATTGTGCACAAGCAACGCTGAGCTGCAAAAGGCAAGTTTATAGTCGGGCACTTTTTTGAGGCAATTTACTCAACAGGCCAATTCACCTAGGCAGCAGCATGTCTTTAGACAGTTGGAGGAAACCAGACCGCAACACGAAAACCCACGCGGATATGGGGAGAATACGCAACTCCACACAGAAAAACATCCGAGCCGGGCACCACATCCAGACTTTATTGTTGTGAGGCGACAGCGCTACTCAATATGCCACCGTGCCGCCATGTAGTCGAGGATTGCGGTTCAATTCCGGCCGCCCTCTTAAATCTCGTGCGTGGATTAGAATTGCTCTCAAGGGCTGGCATTTCAGGATAGCCACGTCGAGCATTCCTCCTCTCCTTCACGACGTTTTTCTCGAGGCCGACGGTCCATTAGCCTGATGATGCCTTCGACTTGTAGCCTTTCACAGAAACGTCGTTAAGGAAAGAGGAGCTATGCTCGACACGGCTATCCCGATATAGCAGCTGTTGAGAGCAATTGTCATACATCGTGCAGTGAAAATCGACGTTAATGTCCGCATGTTTACCGTAACGCAAATACAATGTGCTTTACGGGGTATAGTAAAGATCCCATGATGCCATTCGATCACAGTGGGTATTTTTTTTTGCCTGTGCCATGGTATATATTTGCCAGAGTGGAGATTTTTTTGAGCGAGATGCTTATTTGGGATAGCGCATAGCAACATCGCCCATCAGTGTGAAACTACTGTACACTGGCTGTCAATCATACTGTCTCCGTGAGAGCTTTGCATGTTAATAATGGTGTGAATACCAAGATTACTGCTGATTTGAACCACATATCTGTGCTCCGCATTGCACATAAGCACCATTGAGGACTATCCGTCAAACTATCGATTATGATCGAGTCTGGTGCTCACAATATCCTGCACCAAAATGTGCACGTGACCATCGATTGTTTACAATAAGAAAACATAATTAACGCGTGTGCTGTTGAATTGGACTAAATACCACGAATCTTAATCATGAATTGGATGCTGTGGGAGCGGGGCTCAGGTAGAAAGCTGTTGCATGGCTACCATGTGTACACATTTGTCAAGACAGGTGTACCTGTTTAACTTCCGCTTATACGCCCCACCCCCATCCCTCACTCTCTTCGGTAGAAAAACAGCCATGCTCTTGACTCAAGATTTGTCCGAGTGGACTTCCGTCGCCGAGATAGTGGTGGAAAGTCCAGATTTCCATGGCGGGGGAATGCCTATCCATAAGATGAGTTCCGTTCACTGCCCCATAGAGCAGTACTTAGTTTATTGACCTAGTGGGACGATTTACTGAGTCCAATCACCCACCAGAATTTGGAACTGCAACCATCTAACTGCAAGAGTCTTGTTCTGTGTCTGAACAAAATGGCTGGCTGCTCACGTCTAAATAAAACATAAAACTAACATTTTATTTTCCGCGCAAAGCCGACTGAGCCAGAGCTCTTTTTCAGAGACCACCTGGTCTCACATAATGATAGCTCATCCAAGTGTTTCATATCATCACATCTGCCAATTTCTAGTAGCAGCCAAATCATCTTAAGCACGTGTTTTTAAACGCGGAGGGAAAACCGGATGGGGCCTGTAGAAAAATCTACGGGAGAAGGGAGTGAGAGAGAGAGACCGTAAAAAGTTAAAATGTACGAGGACCAGGCTTGGGATCGAACCCATGGGCTCACGCATAGCAGGCGAAGGGAGATAGCATCTCACCGCCGTGATGCCCGAGGGACGAACCCTGAGCCACTGTAGATGAGCGTTGTCGGAGCCTCATCTCGATCCGTTGTTATCACTGTGTAACTATCACATCTTAACACTTTTTGGCGGCGTAAATGAAGTGGTTTCTCGGAACACCACAGGACTTGTTACTTTTCATTATTTCAATCTCATAGGATTATTTTTAATACATATCTTGATGCACGGTGAAATTCAATTAGAAATTTTATTGAGGTCTTCGGGAAAGAAAATATCACCCAAGTGGTATGCTTCACCAATGTTATTGCAATAAAGTTGAATTATCAGTAACCCGTGTGTTGGAAACTTTGAACATAATTAATCTGGAAAGCTTTGTTATTAATTTGCTTATTTACTACAGCAACTAATCCTATAATTTACGTGGTCGTGATAATATATTTGGTAAAAATTTACGCGTTTTGCAAGCTGGAAGGCCCCTATTGCTTCATCTAATTAAATATTAGTAAATTGTGGGTTCATCATTCTGGGAAATTTGTCGACGGTCCTGGCAGTCTCGTGTCGACCATCACTAGATAATTCACTTTGCCAAGCAGTGGGCCGATATGCAGGCCGAGTGTCTGCTCAAAAGTACGGCATATTCATTATAAGAACTGTTTAATCCCTATCTCTATACGCGTTCCACCAGTTTTTTTTATATCTCCGTTGTGCTCTGGGTGTCGTCTCATGAACCAAAGAATTAAGCCTCGTTAAAGATTGGTCCTCGAAAGCGGATGTCTCAGAGCTACTTCTGTACGTGACCTCCTCACCCCACAATGGTGGACAGCATCTTCCCAGCCACTCAGCCACTGAGCGTAATGTTCGCTGGATATTATTCAAACAGATATTTCAAATCCCAAATCTGCACTGCAAACCAATTCAGTGTGGAATAATTTTAAGCAAAACTTTAGTTTTTATGTGCACTCAATGTTGGCATGTCAAAGGCTTGCAAACAAGGTACAATATAGCCGAGCAACATTATAAAGTTGACAAAACAGAACCATTTTAATTTGCTACCGGAACACAGACATTGAGGTGTTATTTTACGTGCGTGCGAGTCTAAATATAACACGCGATTATGCACTATGTGTAATAAATCCATTATCTCAAAACAGAATATGTATGATAAAAGTTGATTACTGTAGGCATGCGGTTTGCATACATCGCGTACGGCACTGTCGATCGTGCGTACTGGATATGCAGCAGCGTGTGTGACAGAATTAATGGTGTGGAAGCATACTTGATTTATTCATTTAATAGGGCGGCATATCATTCCCTCAACTAATATCTATATATTGCACAATTATTTAAATACATACATCAGATTGACTAATGGGAACGAATACTTCCCTGGCTTGCTTTAGACGAGTAATTGTGAATGTCTTCAATGCCTTAATGTCCACCCCCTACTCCCCCTACTCCCCCTACTCCCCCGCTTGCCCCTCAAGTCATATATCTGTCGCCGAGGCTTGCGCTTGACACGTGTGTTAATTGCGAGTTATTTCTACAGGCCTGTAATACTCTGTGCTCTTTCTTTCTCCCTCTTGTTGTGGGTCTTGTGTAAAAAAAACAGAGCCCGTGAGTGGTAAGTGCTGAGTGACAGGAGTCGCGTGCGCCTGCTGCGTGCGCCTTGCATGGCGCTGCCCGCGCGCTGCCCGCGCGCTGCCCGCGCGCTGCCCGCGCGCTGCCCGCAGCCCTTTGCCCTGTCCAGAGCCACTGCCTCTCTTCGACGAGGCGGCTGCGGCGGTCACGGCGGAGGGAGACGAGCTCTCCCAGCACCGCCGCCCCCTCGCTGTCGCCGACCGAGGAGGGGGATGCTCTGGGGATGGTGGGGATGGGTAGGAGGATCCCTCTCGAGAGATGCCCGTTCGGGAGAGACGTGTCGAGCGTTCTTCCTCTTCTCCTTCGCAACGTTTCGCCACCAACGCCGGCGGTGTCGTCGCGCGGATTAGTTGGAATTCGAGCGGTGGAACGCTCGGCACTGCTATCCGGAAAGAGCGGCTCTTGGGAGCAATTCTCAGGCGTTGATGTGTGAAAGCCTGCATCAATACATGGGTGTAGGTGGATTAATGAAAAAGCAGCGGCCCTCCCACAACACTCGCTCGTGTTGCCACCTCTATTGCTCCACGAACCAGGGCTTATCATGGGCAAGAGGAGAGCTCACAGCCCCCGAAGAGTTGAGAAACACATCTAAGCCCATTGTTTCCGATTGCGCATGATTTCCCAGCCCATGTCTAACGTCCCGAAGGGAAGACTGACATATTTCCCGGTCAGCTACTTTGCGGAGGATGATTGCTTAGAAAACCAGAGGCGGGTGGCAACTGTGGGTGGAGGGTGAGTGTGGAAACTGGACCGTGCCCGTGAGCTGCATCTACTGGGTGGTCCAGATGTCTTGTGACCCCCCCATTTCGTTATATTTCCAGTACACTCACTACAAGCCGTTCTTATCACCTAGTTGGAATAAGTCAAGGAGATTTAATTTTAAAATGTATTTTTTTTTGGGTGGGAGGGGTGAATTTAAGGGGGGTCACAGGACATTTGACCCACCGTGTAGACTCCATGAATTCCGAGGCTGATGACAAGCCCCCGATTCCATCTGGGACAGCTGCTTTCATAACGCCGCATTGTGTGTATTCTATGCACGCGTGTCCGTACTTGCTGTACATGTATACGCGCGCACACACGCACGCACGCACGCCGTAAGAACCACTGTTTTTTCGTGGCGACGCGCGTTATCTGTGTCACGTGGCCAGCGAGCGTGTGTCCTCCCTGCGCGTATGTGCGAGTTCCTGTCGGAATGCCCCGAGTGCTGCCGGTCCTCTGTGAAGGGTGCCGCGGCACGATGCGTGTGCACGTGTGTGCACGTGTGTGCACGTGTGTGCAGAGGGAAGTGCACGTGCGTGCACGCAAGCATGCCATCGTC
>JAZEWT010000019.1:6140330-6155364 GCA_036362905.1 Mordacia mordax | reverse complement strand
TCCAGAGCTTACAAGCTCACTCGGTACTTTCTGCTGTATGCTACACATCTTTTTAACTACGATGTTAGCAGACATGTGAAAGTATAACATGTGGAACTTATGTACACAATGAACGTTAGAACTTGCAGAAGTACTGCGCTGGATGTGGGCGGTTACGTGGTCAGAGCGGCTGTTCGACGTTCGACTCGACGTTTGAATGCATACGAATTAGTGTCTGCTCTATAGCCTGGCTCTCGGTGCTGAAATAGGGGTTAACGCGTGGAGGAACTGTCCGTGGTACCCACTCAGCTACACGGCGCTTTCCATTCAGCACCAAGTCGGCTTCGGGCCAGGGACTCCAAGCCTCTTATCTCAACAACCTCCCCCAGCCAACTTTGTTCCGCCAATATTTTAGATTTTCTACTTCTCTGCATTTTTTGTGCCTTGTTTTTTTAGGTCACCGTTCTTTCACGCATCTATCGGATTTTCGGGATTTCTTTGTTCCTTTAGTAACTATTTACCCTGGCGGCTGTGTGCATATGTTGACAACGGCCCAGTTTTATAAATAACGACCTCCATTACATGCGCACGGATGCACCAGGAAGTGCATTAGGCACGCTGCTTTAGACTCCATAAATACTGTGCTGGGACGGGATAGATGGGGTGATGTGTAAAGAACAAAACCGTAAAGCATACGTTGAATTTTAAATGAATTGCATACTTTTTTGTACAATTAAAACACGGTTACAGTTTAATGGTAATGCATAACTTCCCAAAAAAATTCTTTGTCATTCATTCATTATCATGTATGGAGTCGGGATGAGCCGTACATAGCCTATCTCGGCCGACACAGGGTGGAAGGCAGGGCTACACCATGAATGGCTTGCCAGTCCGTCGCACGGCACCGAGGACAATTTAGTCGGCAGGCCAATTAACTTAGAAATGTGTCTTTGGAGTGCGGGAGCAAACCGGACTTCCCTGGAAAAAAAATCCACACACACAGAAAGGTACCCGAGCCTGGTGTTTAACCTTTCTTGCTACGAATCAGCAGCGCTACTCACCGCGCGAACGTGCCGTTCCCCCCACCCCTAATCCCCACCCCCCTCGCCAACACTTTTTGTAGCATACGATGGTAAGATGAACGAGAGCAAGAGACTTTCCCTCCGGGTTCTAACGCTACCCGCGATGCGCCCGTTTACAACGCCACGTCGGGCAGTGCCAGCGCCGTATTCCAACGGAACCCTGGGGCAACTCAGCGACCTCGCGCGTGCTTAATGGCGCACGTTCTCCGGCACAACATTTCCACTAAAAAAAAAATCTCACTCCGAAGTGCCGTGTATAGAAAATACAATCACTGCTCAGAACACTCACTGCGGTTCACGAGGGAAACCGTTTTTACTTGGGTATCTGCGATCAGCAAGCCGCCACTGCTGCGGTGGCTATGCTCGTATCTCTGAGTGCACGAGCTGACACCAGTGAGGGCCTGAGTTTGTATCCAGGTCATTAGTTTATGCTGAGTTCTCAAGCGTATTGAGTTTATTATCGCAGCTCGAACACCGATGGTATTAAGCGCGTTCCGGCATTTTATTTCGCTGAATTCCAGATCTTGTAATTCCACATATGTTTGGCTTTGAGGCGAGCAACGATACTCTACGTTGTAGGGCAGGAAAGAATGTTCTGACATCTACTGTGTCGACTGGAGGTCACTTAAAGGGATCTTATAGTTGTCTCTGTGGCATCTGTTTCCATGAGCAATCGCCTATGGTGGAGGGTTGCCACACATATCAATGGATAACGCTAACGCGTGTCGTGATGCCCATAACGCATCGGTAGAATAAAATCCGCGGAAAGATTAAGCAAGAAATAACAACAAAACCACAATGTGACTCGCATCCCAAACACCCGCAGTCTGTGGTTCAGAAAGAATATATCTCGAATGATTTAGGTGGCGCCCATGCCACGTTCTTTGACACCCGTGAGGTAATGGGACCGACGCATACATTTGCTGAAACTCTCTTGCCCTTCACAGCGACTGGAGGAGCCACAACTTTTGGAAGTAAATCAGCGAGCGCCTTCGCTTGGAACTGGCAATTGTGCATCGCTCGTGTGAATGATGTGGCAGTAAAAGTAAAAAAAAACCGAAGTCGCATCGAAGGGAATTAAATTAAATAGATATTGCCGAGCCAGCTTCTGCCGGCTTCTCGTTTCATAACAGGGTGGATGGAAAAGCCACGATGTTGGGCTGCGATACTTGGCGAGAGTGCTACGATCCATCAGAAGCCTCGTTGTGTCTCGCTGAATCCAAATCCGGTGTTTATATTTGAATCTTCGTTTCAAATATCTGTTGGTGCAAATCAGTAATTTTACATGGTTTGTTTCAACCTGCTGAAGAAGGAAGTATGTGCACGTGTGCACACCGGGTGTTTTTTTGAAGGGGTGGGTAAAATGTTAAAGGCGCAGCCCTGCAGTGGCTCGATTATGCCGCTGCTGGTGGAAGAACCTCTGTTAGAGAAGCACTCCAGAGAGTCTCTCCAGAGGATGTTTTACAGTCTAACGTTTTGGAAGAGATGGGAATGCCCTAACCCCACCACGTATAAACTTGCGGATCAACTGCGGCATTTATCCTGCCCAGTAGCATTAATATTGCTGCGTGGAGAGAGGCGGTGGGGGAGATTTAAGAAACCTGCACCGCTATTTCAACTCTCTCGCCGGGAGACGGAGTCGAACTGGTGACCTTTAGGATCGCAATTCCACGGCGCTAAGTGTCGCATCGCGACACCCCGTGGAAGGACGCATACGTATGTTTAATTCTATCGAGTCTAGTAGACCTATGGGCGTGGGATTAATAATGAGTAGCAATGATGCCTCAGCATCTGCAAAGCCATTCAATCGACCGTCCACGAATTTCAATGGGATCTATGGAGCCCGAACACGCTGCCACCGATAGTAAATTACTGACATCTCGTTGGGGGGGGGGAGGGAGG
This sequence comes from Mordacia mordax, assembly GCA_036362905.1. NCBI lineage: Eukaryota > Metazoa > Chordata > Hyperoartia > Petromyzontiformes > Petromyzontidae > Mordacia > Mordacia mordax. The sequence continues at coordinate 6,152,401 of JAZEWT010000019.1, read as the reverse complement.
AGGGAGGAGGGAGGGAGAAGATTGGGAACCTTTTTGGGTTGGATTTTTTTTTATTAACTTCGACTCAGAATGTGTTGCGAAGTAAAACTCATTGTTTCAATAAAATGCAATTGAAGACGCGATCGCAGAAAGGGAGGAGGCCAAGTCGATATGGGATGCATCGTGCACGTTGTCTCTACCGTTGGATATTGCTCTTGTAATTGCTATTTTAGAACTTTAACAAAAAAACTAGAATAGCGGAAGTTTACCGAACAAAGTTGACTTTTCTGTACGTGTCTGTGCATTACCAAACATGTACAAATGCACCAGCTGCAAGATGCACGGGGAGCGGGGGGGGGCGCGTGAGGTAGGAGGTGGGGGGGCCGCGGAATTACCATCGCAGAGCGAGCCATCGTCTCGCACACTGTGGGAAGACAAAGCCTTGTGCTTCGTAGTTCGACCGCAAGAAACAATCAGACGGCACGGCGCTGCAGTCGGTGAGAATAGCAGTGCCATCGACGTGGGGTTGTTTGCTGGGGCGGTCTTAATGATTCTGGGGCCCACGGCACAATTTTATGATGAGCCCGCCCCGACGCTGTTTTAAAAGCACCGACATGAACATCACTCGGTCGAACAGTCGACCATCCAGCTCCGTGAGAGCCATCTGCAAATCGCCCGATTTGCCCCATGGTTAAGACCTCTCGTGGCTGCTTGGCCAAGTTAGAAGGGAAGGCTTACACTGTAAAGCTGGTGCTACATGTTTAACTGTCGCTGTGTCTTTCCTCTGGTTACATCATCCCATCGTATCCTGCATCAAATCGTTCATCCCCCCCCCCCACCGCCTTCCCAGCTCGGTCTCCTCGTGCCGCCCACGATACAGTAACTGCCACATCGTAAAATCCCTCTCCCTCCAACCCATTAGCCGCTCCTCCCATCAATATCACGAAACACGTGGGTCCCCACGCACGTCGCACCCCGGGAGACGCACAACGCTGCTGGTACACTCGAGCACCTGCACACGTGTGTAAAGTCTCCTCTTCGGCATTCACTTCAAATCTGGGAACTGGCATGCAGTATGTACGCATTTGTCCCTCCAGCACCCCCTGCCCCCGACTTCTCCCCCCCCCACCGCCACCCCCACCACATTCTTTCTCCTTGATCAGCCGTGTGTTTTTTTGATTTAAACAATTACCTGGTGCAGTGTGTAAATGTCACAGCGCTGGGAAGACAAAGGTGGCTGAGTGAGGGTGTTTGTCACGCTCGTGCGGTATGCTGGGCTTAAGAGGTACTCACTAACATCCCCGGTCTCTTTAAGTCTACCCGGGAAAGCGTTGTCTCTGTATGCGTGCGAGCATGATAGCGGTGTGTAAACCGCGAGGTAGCTTGTGATGCAGCGGTTAGCGCATTGAGCTACAAACCTGGCGGACCCGAGTTCGATTTCCACTCACGGCCCATTTCCATTCAGCACCACATTTTCTGAACAGATTCTGGGCCTCCCCTCGGTCAACTCAGCCTCAAATTAGTACTTGCGAAGTATGTACAAATTGCCAGAATTTAGACGAAGGCAGCCGTGCGTGTTGCTGGTCACGCACCCCCCTCGTGTGCCGTGCTGACCTTAATAGGTGCTCGCTAACCGCTGAAAGCTGTACGTCTTGAGTCTCCACGCTGTCAGCTTGCCCCTGCTAGTCGGGCTGCAGCAGCTGTGAGTAGGGTTGCCACCTCAGAGGGAACAAAAACCGGGACGTGTCATTGGGGGATGGGGGAGTGGGGTCAACCGGAATAAGAGATCGAGAGAACTACACGTTTAAACGCCTTTGAATACCCCCTCGCCCCCCGCCCCCCGCCCCCCGCCCCCGCCCCCCAAGAAAACCTACGGGGTTCCCAGGATAGCTGCCTCCGAAAAACAGGAGGATGATCATTGAAAAAAAAACAGGACTGGTGGCAACCGTAGATCGTGAGTGACTTTACTTACAAGTGCCCCACACACGCTGGGGACCCCTGAAGCCTCGGCACACTACCTCTCCATCGGATCGAAAACGACTCTGACCGTCCCGAGGGGACTCGAACGCTTGTTGTGGATTTCAGACGACAGTGCTTGTGGAAGACGCTCCGTCGTATACCTGACCCACAGGTGGGTTTGCTTTCCAAGGATGTGTTGTTCCGGAACTTGTGTCGTCGAGCGGACGTGACATCTTTCCTTGAACTGGTAGTGGTGTTATCTACAGAGTGTTAGAGACGCCTTAATGAACCCGTAGGCTCACTATCAGCCGTACTCTACGAGCGTGAGCGTGTGTCATGAATGAGCAAAGGAAAACCAAACTGTTCAAGGTCGATCAAATGAGGTCACAAGACATTTGGACCAGCATTTACGCATGGTGTATGATGTGGAATTGTGATTAAAGCAGCTCATGAACGCCTCTTCCAGACCCGGATAAACTGTCGTTATCGGTAGCAATAATAAAAAATAAATAATGTGTATAGCACGTGGCACATCCATTCATCCATCGTCATGTCGCTTATCCGAGTCCGGGTCAGGGAGGTAACAAACAAAGCAGCTCCAAACGTCCTTTTCCCAGGTAACTCCCTCCAGTTCTTACCGCAAAATTCCAAGGCGTTCCCGGCCAAGCTGAGATATGTAATCCGGCCAACAGGTTCTGGGTTTGCCCCAGGGTCACCTCCCAAAAGTCCGTGCCCGGAACACCTCCAAGGGGAATCGTCCAGGAGATATCCTTATGAGATGCCCGAACACCTAAGCAGACTCCTCTCAATGTGGAGGAACAGCGGTTATACTCTGAGAGCCTCCTGGTTTGCTGAGCTCCTCATCCTATTTCCTAAGGCTGAGCCCAGGAACACGATGAAGGAACTTCATTTCAGCCGCTTGTATCTGGAACCCTACTCTTTCGGTCATTACCCAAAGTTCATGACCTTAGGTGAGGGTCTGAATGAAGACTGACCGGTAAATTGAGAGCTTTGCCTCCCGACTCAGCTCCTTCTTCACCACAGCGGTTCGGTACAACGCCTGCATTACTGCAGACGCTGTCCTCATCCGTCTGTCAATCACACGCTCCCTTTTACCCTCACTCGTGAACACGACCCCGAGATACTTAATCTCCTCCACTTGGGCCAGCTGCTCACTCCCCACCCAGAGGGGGCAAGCCACGTTTTTCCGCGTGAGAACTATGGCCTCACATTTGGAGGTGCTGACACTCATCCCCCCATTGCGTCGCACGCGGCTGCAAACCATTCCAGTGCACGGTAGAGATAACAGTCTGATGAAGCAGAGAGGACATCATCATGTGCCAAAAAGCAGAGATGCCATCCTCATACCCCCAAATTGGTGACACTGCTGTCCTCGACTACATCTTGATAATCTGTCCATGAAAATCACGAACAGAGTTAAAGACAAGGCGCACCCTTGGTGGAGCCCAATCCCCACTGCAAACGGGCTTCACTTAATGCCAAGGATATGAAAACAACTCTCACTCTGGTTGTACAAGGACCTAATCATGCATAGTAATGCCTCAGTAACCTGAACTTCGACAGTATCTCACACAGAACCCCTCGGGACACCCGGTCATAAGCCTTTTATAAGTCGACAAAATAGATGTAGACTGGTTTGACAAAATCTCACAAACCCTCATGAATCTTTGAGCGTGTTTAAATCTGGTCCACTCTTCCACAGCCGGGACGGAATCGGTATTTTTCCTCCTGAATCCGAGGTTCGACAATCGGCCGGATCCTCCTTTCCAGCACCCTGGTATAGGCTTTCCCAGGGAGGCTGAGCAGTGTGATCCCTCGGTAGTTGGGACATACCCCCCTGGTCCACCACTGGTACTGTTCCCGACAGCCACGCGAAATTGATAAGGCGTGTCAGCCATGACAGGCCTACAACATCCAGGGCCTTTAGCATTTCCGAGCGGATTCCGTCCAATGCTGACATTTTGCCACTGCATAGCTTCTGGACTTCCTCAATTACTTCAACCAAGGAGATGGGCTGTGACCCCAAAGAACACTCCGCCTAGCCTCCTCCTCCAAAGGCGCATCTGTCTGGTTTAGGAGTTCCTCATTGTGTTATTTCCACCTACCGATGATATCCCGAGTCAAAGTCAGCACCTCCCCGTCCTTACTGATAACAGCCTGAGGGGTTCCCTGCTTTCCCCACCTGAGTCATGGGATGGTTTGCCAGAACATCTTTTAAGCCAGCCGAAAGTCCTTCTCCAAAGCGTCTCCGAACCTCTCCCACACCCAGGCTTTCGCTCCTGCAACCACTGCAGCTGCAGTCATTTTGGCCTGCCCGTAACTGCCCACCGAATCATGGGTCCCCCATGCCAACCAAACCTAGAAGAACTCCATTTTCAGCTTGAAAGCTTCCCTCAATACTGGCGTGTGCTGGTCGATCCTTAGTTTGCCACCATAACAGGCAACGACCACCTTCTGGCCACAACTGCTAGCAGCCACTTCCACGATGGAGGCTATCAACAGGGTCGATTCAGACTCTATGTCATTAGCCTCTTCATGAATTTAAGAGACACTCAAACGGAGGTGGGAGCTGAAATCACTCTAGACAGGTTCCTCCACCAGTCGTTCCCAGCAAACTTTCACTACACGTTTGGGCTTTCCAGGTCTGTCCGGCATTCTACCCCTCCATCTGGTCTAGATCACCACCAGGTGGTGATCAGTAGACAGCCCTGATCCTTTCTTCACTAGATTGTTCAAAAAATGTGGCCTCAGGTCCAATGAGACAACTACAAAGTCGAGCCTTTGGCCCAAGGTGCTCTGGTGCCAGGTATACGTATGAGTCTCCTTGTGTTCGAACATAGTGTTTGGTTTGGACAGTCCATGACTAGCATAGAAGTCCCATAATAGAACACTGATCGGTTTAAGATGGGGAAAGTCCTTACTTACAATCACACCCCTCCAGGTTTCTCCATCATTGCCCACGTGGGCATTAACGGCTCCTAGTGTGAATTGTGGATTCACCAGGTAGAGTGTTTTCCAGCACCCAGCATGCAAGGGGGGGGGGGAGGCCGAGGAGGCAGTCGTTCAAGCAATGTGAATAGCCAACGCCAGTCCGCTAAATATTTCCTCGTACATATTATGATATTATCAGACAATTAATTAATTAGTGTTTATTAGTTTTGGGAGGAAACTGAGGAACCCGGAGAAAGACCACTCAGAACAGGCGGAGAATCGCCTTGGGCAGAACTTCTTTCTGTGAGGCACGGATGTTACCACCGCATAGACATCCAGCTGCTCCATGATAGTCAACTGATTTAATTGTTGTGCAAATGATGCAAGACTATGAGCGAATTAATACTTGAGTTAAAGTCGAGCAGCAACTTATTTCTAGGTCATTTGGCCAGGTATCTAAAACGTCACGGATGGCACCAACAAGGATAATTAAGTTGGCCATAAATTGTAATTGCACAGCTGTTTGCTGCAAACAGAGTCTGGAATTGTTGGTGACCCCGCGCCTCTGACGTGCATTAGTCTGCATAAACACATGACACGTAATTACCGTGCACTTTTAAAAGTCATCATCATACTCCGTTAATGTCACATCCGATCAACTCACGTGGCCACTTGAGTGTCCGCAGTAGATGTGTGCCCACTTTTCTCAAGATGAGAGTAAGCATTCGGCTCTCCTGCGGTTGTGTCAGGTGATGTTTAATTATTTAGGTACACGTAACAAATTGTTCATTAATCGCCTCTCGTAGGGGTCACAACGTACGGCGGTGAGTGGTGCCGCCGCCTGACGGCAATAAGTCCCAGGTTCGAGTCCCAGTTGGGGTGCTGCCTTTCTGTGTAGAGTTTGCATGTTTTCCCGATGTCCTCGTGGGTTTTCGCCGGGTACCTTGTCTTCCTTTCATAGTCTAAAGACATTCTGCCGCTGCCTAGGTTAAGTGAGATGAGGTATTACTGAAACCCTTATGCTTCTATGTTTATGGAACAATGTGTGCTCACGGGTGTATGGGGTGCATATGCATGTGACTTAGTGGAGAGCTTGTTCTGCAGTCCCCGTGGGGGTGACGTGATGCTGTCACTCACAGCAACGGCTGCCTCCCGCGGACCCCGCGTGGTTATTGTGGAGAAAGTTTGTTCGCCATTGTCTGTGCCCATAGCAGGGTGAGTCGCGTGGGCGGTCACTGACCCGCCGCCGTTGCTCGCTGCGTGCCCAGTCGCCTCTTGCTCTGCTCTCTCTGTCTCGGTCTGTCTCTGCGGCTGATCGGTGCCCGTTGGGGCTTGGTTAGAAATTAGGTGCCTTCTCTCGGGCAGCCATGTGTCATATTTCTCTCCCTAAATCAGATACGTTGTTTCCCTCGACCAATCAAATGTTGCCCTTGCAGTGATCCAATAGCCTCAGAGATGCTCAGGACACAGAGGGTTTTTCAGACCGGAGATAATTAGTGTCTGTCCTTCCACATTCAAATTGTGTCTGTGTCAATGTGACCTGTTTCCACCTGTGGTACTGTTTTGCTGTTGGTCGATGCGCTCTTAATTAAAAGTGTCTTTGGGTTACGTTGACCTGTCTGATTTTTCCAGACACTAGGTATGTACTGCCATCGAGCATGCGAACTGCGACTGTGGTAGTTGGCCGTGAGTAGGAATCGAACACGAGCAACCAGGTTTGTAGACCAGTGCGCTGACCTTTGATCTACCGCTCCCCACACACGAAGACACACATGCACATATGAACACACACACACACGAACGCGCCACTGGCCCCACCTTGATCTCGAGCTCCATACCAGTGGCCATGTCTCCCGCCTTGACGGCCGGCAGCGGGGATCGAACTCATGCCATCGGGTTCGTAGCGTAGCGCAGCGCACTTACCAACCCACTCCACCACCACCAGTACATATCCATATACAGTAACTTGTACAGACACGCCCGTGTGCCGACAGGTGTATAGTCGGCTATGGACGAATAGCCGATTTAATGCTGCGTTCAAAAAGCAATCTTTGTCACTAATGGGATGTGCAGTTGACATTTGGTGAGTCGAGGCATGTTGCGGCATGTTGCCTCCTCATAAAGCAAGCGACGCCTGGCCGTGGATGTGGCACGTGCTTGCGAGAGAAACATGCACGCGATGCACGTGCGCGCTGTGGACGCGTGCGATTACCTCCCAGATGTTTCATCTGCGCACCAAATCATCACTTCCTCCGCTGCTCATGCGGCACCTTTCCGAGGGCCAGTTGTAACTGGAAGCAAAATGGCTAGGGTCTTGAATACCGATGCAAGTGCGTGAAGGGTGCTGGGACATTCAAGGCAGCCTACCCGGAGTAGAAAATGTGTAAGCTCGGAATTGAGTGCTAAGAAATGGCTGTGGGGGAGGAGGTTGCGGTGGATGGACTCGTTCAGGATTGAGAATGACAGGTGACTCAGAGCGGCGTTAGAGTGCTACCCACTTGTTAGTTGCTAAGGGGATTGGTTTGTCACGACTGTATGTATTAGGAGGGCAGCACGGTGGCCCAGTGGGTAGCGCTGTCGCCTCACAGCAATAAGGTCCCCGGTTCAAATCTCGGCTCGGGTGCCTTTCTGTGTGGAGTTTGCATGTTCTCCCCGTGTCCGCGTGGGTTTTCGCCGGGCACTCCGGTTTCCTCCCACAGTCCAGAAACATGCTGCTGTATAGGTTCATTGGCTTGCAGACTAAATTGCCCGCAGTGCCCGGTGATGAACTGGCGTTCCATCGTGGGTGTATCCCTGCCTTGCGCCCTGTGTCTGTCGGGATAGGCTCCGGCTCACCGCGACCCTATAGAGGACGAAGCGGTTTCTGACAATGAGATGAGATGAGAATGTATGAGGATGGCTCTCAAGAGCTGCTCATTCGGGGTAGCTGTGTCGAGCGTCCTTCCTCTGTCCTTCACGATGAAGAGACGAGGAACACTGGAGGGGAAGAGGAGGAGTGCTCGACATAGCTATCTCCAGAGAGCAGCTCTTGAGAGCAATTAACAAAAGAGAAAACCTAAAAGCTGGGTGATAGTTGTGTATGACGTAAGAGTATACAGTGCAAAATATATATAAATAGCAGTAATTGTGTGTGTGTGTGTAAGTGGAATGAAGCAAGAATGGGGGGTGGCAGTAGTTATCACTTTGGTCAAATTGACCTCTTCCAGAGAGGTCAACTCCCAGGCCAGAAAACTACCGTGAGTAGAGCAGCAGGTGGGCACAAGTCAGTAACGAAGTAGGCGTTAACATGGATTTGTCATTCTGGGTGTTGTGTAATTGACTCGCAATAACAGCTTGATTTTATTTTATCAATCGGCGTTGCAAAGAGCAACGTTTCTCCAAGTAGCCACTGACACTCAAAAGTAACGTTGCTTTTCTCAGTTCATTCGTCATCATAAACCTCGGGCGTTTTTGTTGTTGTAACTCCTGACCTAGGATTGCACCAGGCGTACGCCATCGTGGGCATGAAAGCGTGGCACGTAATCTTTGGATACACCGGCGCCCATCGTGCCTGACGCGTGTGTGGTGAAGCCCACATACTCAGCACGGCCCTTTTGCATTGTGCGGAGACCAGAAGATCTTTGCTCCCTCCTTGTCTCGCTCAGGCCCAGCCACCCTCATGTCACCTGTCAACGTTTCCTTAGTGGTCCTAAGTGTGGTAGTGGGGTCGGTTAAGCTGTAACGTCTCTTGTGTCGGTATAATTAAGGAAGTGTAATGATGTAGGTTTTCACGGCTCGATGCACGATGGTTGCTTCGAAAAGCTGCTCTCTCGGGACAGCTTTTCGAAGCAATCATCAGTTAAGGAAGTGTTCACATGGCAGTGTCTATCCTGAAATCCGATAGACCTAGGTATAATATTAATAATAATTTCATTTTCATAGCGCCTTTCACCCGAGGGTCATAAAGCACTGCACAGAGCTGCGGAGAGGATGGCGTGTCAACAACATCAGGACAGTTCAACTGAAAGTATGTGTGCACAATTGGTGTCCACCGCGTGCTCGCAGCACAGATACTGCCGCGATGACACCGTGTATCTCGGGAGTGTGTCGTGTGTCACGGGCGGGTGACGTTGCTCTGTGCTTTTATTGAATGACGTAACCTGCAGACATTTTCAAAATTGGACGGGCACAGATCTTTAATGCCTAAGTGGACGGTATCAAGGTTAATAACACCAGCAGCATTAACCAGGGTGACCGCCGGGTTCGAACAACGAACGGCCAACGCGCCACCCCACTCGGCCGTGTCACGGATATCTGAGTGGGGCTACACCTTTAGAGGGCGGAGTCACGCCTGTAGAGGGTGGTTTGACACCTGGAGGCACGGAGTCAGTCATCCTTGGAGGGGGAGAGCCGCGTCAACATTTGGGGGTTGGTACGAGAGCGGTGATGAACAAAAGGCGGAGGGAGGCGGGCGGTAGTGAGACGGACCTCAATAAAGGTAGATTTTATTTAAGCTAGAAGGAACCATTGAGCTCTATAGCTCTTTTTAACAGTTGTCCAGCAGCAAGGGATAGGCAAGTTACAAACGCTCAGATCACCAGGGGCACATTAGTTAGAGGAGTTAACCTAGGCAGCGTATGTTTGGACAAAGTATTTTTTGAGATCTGCCTGCCGGTGTCCGTAGCAAGTCATTACACTTTACAATAATAGTTGCACATCTGGAGCGCTTTTCACCCGAGGGTCGCAAAGCGTTGCACAGAGTTGTAGTGAGAACGGCATGCTTGTGTTAAGTCGCAGTAGCGCTGCATCCATTCATTGATTACATCGGCTCTTGTGCGTCTCTTCCTGGAGCAACTATTGAGAGCAAAGCTCAGGATGGATTTTGGCTCCTGAAAGTCATCCATAAATGAACGACAGTGTTGTAAACGACACCGAGAAATTTAAACGGAATGGGACGGAAAACAATTGATTGTCAGGTTGAGCGGGTTACCTTCCATGCCGACAGGGAATCATTGCTTGGTCCGGGAGTAGGAGGGAGAGGGGAAACGGATCAGAATAATTAACATCGCAAATGCAGCTCATTCTCACACCAAGCGCATTGCACGTGGATCGCGTAATCCCAAACAATCATTAGCCTTGCGGGCGGGGAATATGGGTAACGAAACATCTGAGCAACCTCTGAAGATACACACACACACACACACCAAAAAAGCCCCTTTCACGATCTTAAAACTGACAGCATCGTTTTAAATTGGTTCCATTATTTGCCAACCGCACGGTGCTCTGTCGCACTGATGGTCGCAGAGGAAGACACTGAATTCAACCCGGGATTCAATTCCGAGTGCACCTCATTGCCCTGCTGTTGCTCTGTGTGCTCCAGCTCAGTGGTGGCGTGCGGGTGGCTCTCTCCTGTACCCTTTGAAACACAATTAATTAATGATTATTAATTATAATTATTTAGCAGACGGAACGTTCGGGGGGGGGAGTCTATTCGGAGTCTGTGCCAAGTTTGTCGCAGGCGCATCGCTGGACGACGCTAGCGCTGAACCGGACCCATTGCACAAGGCGCCTGATGATGCCTTCAACGTGGCAGGCGATACCTCGCGAAGGAGAGTGAAGGAACACCCGACATGGCTGTCCCGAAAGGACAGCTGTGAAGAGCAATCTTCAGACGTGGGTTAGATGAAAATCAGGAGGGTGCGTGTGTGTGGGTGTGGAAATCAGTATCGTGGAGATTATCGTAGAGGGGACTGCATGGTAGCGCAGTGAGTAGCGCAACTGCCTAACAGCAAGAAAAACTCAAGTTCGATTTTCGGCCGAGGTGCCTTTTCTGTGTGGAGTTTGCCTGTTCTGCCAGTGTCTGCTCGCGTTTGCTCCGGGCGCTCTGATTTCCTCCAACAGTCCAAAGATATGCTGCCCTGAGATATTGTATTTTGCTTACCCCTCCTCACTGGACAACTGCTAAGCGCTCCATAATTCAACGGTTTTTTTTTTCCCAAGTTAAAATACAAACTGACCGACTTGCACACGCATAACGGCTGCTGACCATCCACTTTACATGCGTGTGTGCATGGTACTACGCTTGGATTGCATTGTGGGTTTTTTTTCTCTCTACGTAATTGAATCTATCTGTTTTTTTTTATACTTTCTGAAAACGCACACAAAATATATTTTTATTTTCTCGCGCATACATACGTTCTTTCGAAGTGTATATATATATATATAACCCACTCCCGGAGCATCCTCAGTCGCTGGTTACAATCGTTGCTTGAGGCCAGCACGCATTGTAAAGATCGCGTGTGTTTGTGCTGAGGTCCCACGACTAAAACTCATTGCAGAGTTTGTGACGAAGCCTCTGGCGAGGCGAGTGCTCTCGCATTGTCCGGTGTCGTCGTGATGAATGTGCTCTGCTCCTGTGGGCCGAAGCGTTCGCAGATAGGGGAACGCGCGCCAGACCGAGTGAATAGACGCTCGCACGCTTGGCTCGCGGTGCCGAGGATGTGAGTTGGATTCCACACCGAGGTCTTTGGGCCAGGGAGGAGATGGCGGACGCCCATTTCTCACTGCTGTGGCACGGTATACTTGTGGTGGTGTTGACGCTGCGACGCCTCGTAATACGGTATGTCTGGCCCATGCCTTGTACAGCGTTGGTTCTCAACCTTTGAAACCTCAAGGTCAATAATAATAACAATAAATGCATTTATAGAACGCTTTTCACCCGAGGGTCACATGGCGCTTCACAGAGCTGCGGAGAGAACGGCCACGTAAACAACAACGGCAAGACATGATCAGACCTTCAACTACAATCTTAAAATGCAAAATTATCAGTGAATATAATACATATATTGCGAATGGTTTAATTCAACGTTTATAATAATAATAGGTCCACTTGGATCTGGTCTCCACGAACCACTATGTGGCGCTCGCGGCCCACTGATGGGTCGCGACCCACCGCTTGAGAATCGCGGCTCTGCAGTACAATGCCTTGTGCATGTGCTCTGCATTCTGTCTGGTTGCTAGCGTGCATCTCCGCTCGCCGCACGCACCACACGCACGCACCAGGCACAGGCGCGCGCACGCACTCACCACATGCACTCACCACACGCACGCACCAGGCACAGGGGCGCGCACACACCGCGCGCACGCACCACACGCACTCACCACACGCACGCACCACACGCACGCACCTGTCTCTTATACAC
>JAZEWT010000019.1:6116318-6136013 GCA_036362905.1 Mordacia mordax | reverse complement strand
TGGCAAATGTTGGCACTGGCTAATTCAGTGGGTGCCTTCCCCCTCCCCGCCTCCATGCAGTTTCCTCCACCTCTGGTCATTCCCTCTGTCTCTCTGTATTGGAAATTGAACGAAGACGTGAACGTTATAAATTGTAATTATTTTTAATCAAATCTTGGGATCTAAACAGGCTTGAGCCTGGATAGCGACTGTTTGGAGAGACCACCGGGCACGGCTGGTTATTAATGGATGCTGCAGGGCAATGAGATTGGGCAGCAGAGTGCAGTGGAGCGAGATCCATTGTCATGCCGTACAGCTCTCCCAGCAGTGCCCACGCCTGGAGCCAGACGCGTGCTGAAGTGCAGGCACACATTGCCGAAGGCCCTCGTCTGGCAACGCGTCTCGCATAGCGGCTGGACGCGCGCGCGCCAACGCTGTCGCTGTTCTCGTGGCTCTTCCTCCGTCTCTCCGGAGCGCAGTGCGCAGCATTCCGCCGCGCTTCTCCATCCTCCCCTCGAACCACGAGATCATGCCGGGCGGCAGCGTGAACCTGACGTGCGTGGCCATCGGATCGCCCATGCCCGTCGTCGTGTGGAGGCTCGGCAAGCAGCAGCTCACGCCCGAGGACAACAAGACCATCGGGCGCAACGTCCTGGAGCTCACGGGCGTCCAGGAGTCGGGCAACTACACCTGCGTGGCCATGTCCAGCCTGGGCGTCGTCGAAGTGGAGGCGCAGATCATCGTCAAGGGTGGGTTGGCGCGGCGCGGCGCGGCTGGCGGCGTGGCGTCAAGCGGCGTGGCGTCAAGCGGCGTGGCATGGAGCAGCTGCTGCGTGGCTTCATGGCACGCAGGGACGAGGCGCCGGCCAGACGCGCCGTCTCGAGCGAGGAGGCGATTGCGCCGATGTTTGTTGGTAGAAGCAGCAAGAGGCACATTGGAGCTGGGCAGGATATGACGAGGGCGGCACGGTGGCCCAGTGAGTAGTGCTATCGCCTCACAGCAAGAAGGTTCCGGGTTCGAATCTCGGCCCGGGTTCCTTTCTGTGTGGAGTTTACATGTTCTCTCCCCGTGTCTGCGTGGGTTTTCGCCGGGCACTCCGGTTTCCTCCCACAGCCCAAAATACATGCTGCTGCATAGGTTAATTGGCTTGCAAACTGAATTGCCCGCAGTGCCCGGTGATGGACTGGCGTCCTATCGTGGGTATATCCCTGCCTTCCACCCTGTGTCTGCCGGGATTGGCTCCGGCTCATTGCGACCGTTTACAGGACTAAGCGGTTTCTGACAATGAGCTGCGCAGCTAGCTCGACACGGCAGGCAGCAGGGGTGGTGGGTTTGCCGCGTTGCGTCAGCCATGCGGCCGGCCGAATGGCCTCACCGACCGCAGGGGGAGCGGCAGGGCCAGACGTGTCAGAGTGTCACGGACGAGACGGATGTCATCGTCGGGGAGGACGCCGATGACCTCACCGCCAGGGCGTGGCGAGGGAGGCACGCGGGTCGTCGTGTGAGACAGGGAAGATGCCGGGAGGTTCCTGCAAGTAAACCACTGGCGGCTAACAGCAGCTCTACGCGGTGGCAGGGTGGCGCAGTGGTAACATCTGCGCCTCACATAAAGAATGATTCTTGCCCGAGCAGGTTCGATCTCCGCATTGGGCACCTTTCTGCGTGGAGTTTGTGTATTCTCCCCCTGTTCTAGGTGGGTTTCCTCCGGGCTCTCCGGTTTCCTCCCACAGCTTAAAAAAATACTCGTTAATTAATTGACCAATGACATCCTAATATATAGGAAGAAGTGTATGGCAATGTGGCGCTGGCAAACCGCCTTGCCTGCTCATCCTCCGCCTCTCTGTGCTCTCCTCGCGCCTCTGAGTCGGTCTCTGTCGAATGAATTCCTTCGACAGTGAATGAATATGTGCGCGTTATAAATGTAAAAATAATTATTATTAGAAGTATCTGTGAGCTGCAGAACTAAAGGGAGGCGCAACGGCTTGAGCAGCGCGGGGCTATAGAAAAGTGGCGAACTTTGCTCTCCGAAGCTGTTCTCCAGGATAGCCATGCCGAGTGTCCTTCCTCTCTCCCTTCAATCGCGTGGGAAGCAAACTGTTGTGAAAGACAAGGAAGACTCGACACTGCTATCGAAAAAGAACAGCTTGCGAGTGCAATTGTAATGCGTCGAGGCATGAAAACCTACATCAGTCCAAAGCAGTGAACATATTGATAAAAATTGACAGGAAAGCAGGAGGTCGGGGAGAATGGGGAGAATGTTTTTTTTTGGCTTCAGCAGATTTCGTGCGTTCCGCTCACAATTATGGATCCGGCCCCTTTTATGCATGCACACTCGGTCCCCTGGACATCACTGGGCGCGTTTCCATCACTAATCCGTCTGCTTCTATGATTAATGATTGTTTTAAAAAATTGCATGCAACGGATATTAATTATGGGCTGCCCTCCTCTGCCCTCCTCTGTTCCCCGTCTCCTCCTCGTCTTCTCTCCGACATCTCCAACCTCTCCCTTCCTCGTCCCTCTCCCAATCCCAACAATATGACCGTAACCCCTAACTGGTCAATTCTGTCAAAACCCTATCCTCCCCCATCATGACCCCTCCCCATCCCCATCTCCACGCCACGCCACCCACCCCTCCACACCCCCCCCACCTCCACCACCCCCTCCCTCTCCCCGACCCACCACAGCCCTGCCGAAGGCCGTGGGCACGTTGACCCTGACAGAGACGACCGCGACCAGCCTGACGCTCACCTGGGACTCGCGCGGTTCGGATCCGGTCCTCTTCTACATCATCCAGGTGAGGAGGATGCGGAGGGCGCTGAGCAGGGTCCCGCCGAGGTTTTGCACGAATTCTACCGTTGTTGAACTCTGTCACTTTGAGGCTCTCGTGACCAAGCCTATTCATAATAAAGCCATTTTGGGTTGGGTCACGTGAAACAAATGTCTCAAAAACCCGTCTCCACCTGACATGGCCAATAAGGAAGGTTTGTCACGTGAGCAGAACATGCCACTGTATTACCACCTCAGCACGCCGGCTTGTCGGAGAGTAGATGTGCAGGTTTCCTCGTTATTGTCTGAAACCAGCCCCCCAGACCTGTGCAAGCAAGAGAGAACTTTGGATGAGTGTCCAAGATGACCTCGGTTGGCCGTTAGCCCCCAAATGGCGGGGGCATTAGAGCAGGATTTTATGATCGGATGCCCTTCCTGACGCTGACCTTCTTCAGTTGGAAGGTCTCTGGATCGTCATTCGTCTGGAACCTCCCCCCAGACCGGTGCAATAAAGGAGACCCTAGTGTAAGTGCTGGACTCTAGATCTGCTCACCAAGGGAGATCCTAACACGAGTGCTGGTCTCCAGACTTGTTCACTAAGAAAGACGCCAGCAGGCATGCTAGACTCCAAACTTATTCACTAAGGCAGAGGATGGCAGCGGTGCTAGTTGCCAGCTACGTTCACTAAGGAAGTCCCTAGGTGTGCTAGACTTCACGTAACGTAGTTCATTGGAACACGCAACCTCCTGCACTACAGCAACGTTACTTTGCAACCTAATTACCACGTGCGGCTGGACACGTACATGAGCGCGTAACGGCTCCATGCCCGCTCCCTCCCCACGCCGGCGCCCGGCGGTGCCACCCGCGCAGTACAAACTGCGATCGTCGGAGGGGCTCTTCCAGGAGACGGACGCGGTGCCCACGACGCGGTACACGGTCGGAGGCCTCAACCCCTTCACGGAGTACGAGCTGCAGGTGCTCGCGGTGAACAACATCGGCCGCGGGCCGCCGAGCGCGCCGCTGCACGCCCGCACCGGCGAGCAGGCGCCGTCCAGCTCGCCGCGCAACGTGCAGGCCCGCATGCTCGGCGCTCCCACCGTCCTGGTGGTGACCTGGGAGGAGCCCGAGGAACCCAACGGGGTTATCTGCGGCTACCGCGTCTACTACACGTCGAACCCGCTGGAGCCGATGGACAACTGGTTCAAGCAAATACTCGACGACAGCCTGGTGGCCACCGTCAGCAACCTGCGCCAGGACGTGCTGTACAGCCTGCGGGTGCTCGCGTTCACGTCCGTCGGCGACGGGCCCTTCTCCAGCGAGATCTACATCAAGACCACCGTTGGAGGCAAGGATGGACGCGCGCGACGATCCCTGCGCACGTGCGCGCGGTGTTCCCCATCGGATAAGCAGTCGTCGTCCCCCCACCCCAAATCCCCCCCTCCAGCCGGCGCACGAGTGTCCGACTTACCGGCGACTTAATGTTTTAAAAACCATAATAATTATCGATGAAATTCACTTTTGGGTCAGGTGACGTAGAAAATTTTAAAAGAGTGTCGTTTAACCCTCCACCACCCGACAAGGCGAATCAGTAAGGGGTTGTCACGTGAACAGAAAAACGCACCAATTCCTTAACTAGCTCAGCACACCGGTGTGTTGAAAAGCGACCCCACAATATTTTACAAAAATATATATACGACGTTTCACTGATAATTACGTTCAGCATCATCAGGCGCCAAACCTGGACGGGCAGATTGAACGACTGGTACCGCTTCCGGGTCTGTTTATATGGAGGTTGTGATGTCGACAGCAGTATAATAATAATTACACTTCTAGGGCGCTTTTCACCCAGGGATCACAAAGCGCTGCACAGAGCTGTGGAGAGAATGGTATATGAGCAACAACAACTGCTATCTACAGCAGTACAAATAATGTCCAAATCTTGAACGTGTCGAGTGCATTACTGCTTCACGTACAGTACCATATAATATTATATTATTTATTACGTTCTGACTTGTGAACTAATTTACTTACGAATGGAACTCAGGAATAGAACCCGTCTGTAACTGGGGACTGCAGTCATTTTGAGCCACGCAGAGATTCATCTTGGGCGTTATTTTTGTGCACAATGTTTATTTGTTGTCAATGTGCATTCATTCAAAATTAGGTTAACATGTCAAAGTCATTTTTTCAGTTACTGGAAATGATTTCAAAGGACGGGTGGCTCGTTGGCCCAGTGGCCCAGTGGGTAGCGCTGTCGCCTCACAGCAAGAAGATCCCCGGTTCGAATCTTGGCTCGGGTGCCTTTTTGTGTGGAGTTTGCATGTTCTTACCATGTTCACGTGGGTTTTCGCCGGGCACTCCGGTTTCTTCCCACAGTCCAAAAAACACGCTGCCACATAGGTCTATTGGCATGCAAACTAAATTGCCCGCAGTGCCCGGTGGTGGACTGGCGTCCTATCGTGGGTATTTCCCTGCCTTGCGCCCTGTGTCTGCCAGGATAGGCTCCAGCTCACAGCGACCCTGTGCAGGACTCAGCGGTTTCTGACAATGAGATGAGATTTCAAAGGACAAAATATAATTTTTCAAATCCAACCAGCATTTGGACTGGGCGAGGATGATGATAATAGTATCTTACAATTCACAATGAAATCAAATCCATGCCTGGTAAATTGTTGATTCGTGTCGATCGTTGTGCCGTCTCATGTTGTCTCCCTGAATCACAGTCAACAGTCTTGTAATAAATAATAATAAACCTGTATATATATGAAGTTTATTTCACGCTCCGTGCAGCTCAAAGCACTTTACGTACAATAAAAATGCAGGCTTTAACAATAAGACAAATGCCAGGAGACGGATAAAAGAATAATAAGCAGGGAAGAACTTGAAGTAAAACTCTCATCTCATTGTCGTTAACCGCTTAGTCCTATAGAAGGTCGCGGTGAGCCAGAGCCTATCCCGGCAGACAGAGGGCGCAAGGCAGAGATATTCCCACGATGGGACGCCAGTCTATCACCGGGCACTGCGGGCAAATTAATCTGCAAGCCAATTAATTTATGCGGCAGCATATTTTTTGGACTGTGGGAGGAAACCGGAGTGTCCGGCGAAAACCCACGTGGACGCGGGGAGAAAACCTGCAAACTCCACACAGAAAGGCACCCGAGTCGAGATTCGAACCCAGGGCCTTCTTGCTGTGAGGCGACAGCGCTACCTACTGGGCCACCGTGCCGCCCCTGAAGTAAAATTAACTGAGGGATTTAAAATAAGGGCGATGGCAAAGGACATCGGATTCGATCACGTGTTCGAAATGCGAACCACGTGATCGAATCCAGCCCGGACTAACGGACCCATCCCTCAACCAACTCGTAACTTCATTATTGCCTGCGGCTAAACGCGGGGACCTGAACAGGCGTGCAGTGCCTCACATAAGGGAAGGTCCCACCAGAGGCCGATTGATTCCCTCCTTGGGCATCTTTAATAATAATAGTTACACTTCTAGAGCGCCTTTCACCCGAGGGTCACAAAGCGCTGCGGAGAGAACGGCATATCAACAACATGAAAAAAAACATTCCGCATGGGTTTCCTCCAGCCTTGGGCAAGGTGGTTCCTCGCAGCCACCACTCTGCATTCATTTGCAACACGAATGTTAATTCTTGGCATCGAGAAGTCGGCTTTAGAGTGACGAGGTCACGGTGGCGCAGTGACAAGAAATTTCTGGGTTCGATTCCAGGCCCGGGTGCCTTTCTGTGTGGAGTTGGCATGTTATACCCGTATCCGCATGCATATTTTCTCTGGGTACTCCGGTTTCCTCCCGCAGTACAATGACATGCTGCCTCGGTCAATGATCCTATTTTGCCGCTGGTGTCCTGAGATGTTGCAACTCGCTTATATCTCCCTGGTGGACAACTATAAAGCAAAGCTACGTAACTCAGCGGATCCGTCCAGATTAATTAAAAACGGACCGATTCTCTCCTCTCCAAGCTGCAGTGTATGCCAATCCTTAAATGTCTAAGCGACAGAGAAAGGCCTCGGAGGCTCGAGGAAAGCACAGAGAGACGGGGACAGGGATGGCACCCACCCAGTTAACCGACGCCAATATTTACCACACACTACGTAATATTTATTACGATGTTATGGCCAATTAATTCATGTTCTTCTTTAGCTGATTGTGCTGCTTTGTCGTTCTTGTCTTGTTGTTGATGTAGCCGTTCTCTCGGCGGCTCTGTGCAGCGCTTTGTGGCCCTTGGGTGATTAGCGCTCTAGAAGTGCTATTATTATTATACGATAAATGTTTAATTAAACCAATCCCAATATATGCATTATATTCACTGATAATGTTGTATTTTAAGATTGTAGTTGGAGGTCTGATCATGTTTTGCGTGTTGTTCTGCAACGCTGTATATATATATTTTTAAAAAGCCCCCAAAAAATGTTGCTGCTGATTATTCATTTTGGTGCCGTTGTTGTTGACCTGTGCCGTTCTCTCCGCAGCTCTGTGAAGCGCTTTGTGACCCTCGGCTGAAAAGCGCTCTATAAATGCAATTACTATTAATTATTATTAGTTGCGGGAGAAAACGGATAACCCGGAGGAAAAGCCACCCAGAACAGGGGGAAACACACAAATTCCACAGAGAAAGGTGGCCGGGATAGGAATCGAACCGCCTCGAGCAGGACATTGTGTCTGTGAGGTGCAGATGTTACCACTGCTGAGACACCCTGCCGCTGACCGACTCCACATTAACCTTTGTAAATGGCAGCCGCGGCTTTCCACCGTAACGCACGCACGGATCCGTACATCCACCATCTCGCTGTCGACGCGTGCGCTCTGTGGGCGTGTGTGTGTGGGCGTGTGTGTGTGGGCGTGTGTGTGGGCGTGTGTGTGGACACGTGTGTGTGTGTGGACACGTGTGTGTGTGTGGACACGTGTGTGTGTGGGCGTCTGTGTGTGTGTGGGCGTGTTTGTGGACACGTGTGTGTGTTTGTGCGCGCGCGCGTGTGTGGGCGCGCGTGTGTGTTTGTGCGCGCGCGCGTGTGTGCGCGCGTGTGTGGGCGCGCGTGTGTGCGTGTGTGCGCGTGTGTGTGGGCGCGTGTGTGTACGTGTGTGTGCGCGTGTGTGCGCGCGCGTGTGTGTGGGCGCGCGTGTGTGTGTGCGCGCGTGTGTGTGTGCGCGCGTGTGTGTGTGCGCGCGTGTGTGTGTGCGCGCGTGTGTGCGCGCGCGTGTGTGTGGGCGCGTGTGTGTGTGTGCGCGCGTGTGTGTGTGCGCGCGTGTGTGTGTGGGCGCGTGTGTGTGTGCGCGCGTGTGTGTGTGCGCGCGTGTGTGTGTGGGCGCGTGTGTGTACGTGTGTGTGCGCGCGTGTGTGCGCGCGCGTGTGTGTGGGCGCGCGTGTGTGTGTGCGCGCGTGTGTGTGTGTGTGTGTGCGCGCCGTGCACCCGGTGACTCGATTTCTGCTCATAAACACCAGTGATGATTATATGAATCGGACCTTGAGTAGGTCGACTCAGCCTCAAATGAGTACCTTCCGTCATCTGTAATCAAGGCGGCCGAGCATATTCCTGGCCACCCATCCCCTCGTGTGCCGTGCTTGCCTTTGTCGATGCTTTCTAATACCAATTGTTCCCAACAGTCTCGGAAGACTATGTGGGGGACTTTTACCTCTATTATACATAGTTTAAGGGCGTATGCGAGTGACACGAATCGTTTGTCATGTGGGCTTTGTCATTGTGTATTGACTTTGCCCAATGTGAGTGCGCAGTCTCTGGCTTTGTGTGTATTCCTGTCGCTACGCGTGTACACGCTTGGTGGGGTTGCGGCGGAGTAGTGGTTACCGCACTGCAACACTTGTCTGGCGACTCGAGTCTCTTGCCCCTGGGCCTCCCCTAGGTCACCCTAGCCATAAATGAGTATTATAATAATAGTTGCATTTATAGAGCGCTTTTCACCCGAGAGTCACGAAAGCGCTTCACAGAGCTGCGGAGAGAACGGCGCGTCAACAACAACGGCACCAGAACGGAAAATCAGCAGCAATAACATTTTTAAAAAATCTGATATAAACATTGACACCGTGGGAGACGAAGGCGGTCGAACGTTGTGCCGTCATATCCACTCATACGCCGCGCCGGTTTTAATAGATGCTCGCTGATAGCATTTGCTCGAACCTCCTGCACAATTTGAGGTGCCATTCTTTGCACTCATTTGCTTGGCGTTGCTGCGCCATTGCAATCGCAATCGCAAGTGGACTTTAGTGATTCTGCTTCCGTTCCCTCCCAATGTAAAGGATATTATGGCCACCGTTTGAAGACTAATCTTAACACAAGGCGCCAACTGCGTCTTCAAACGTTGAGCGACCATCGCTGGAGTTTTGTCCACAAGGGTACAGAGGGCATCGAACCGAGGGCTTCAAACAAACTCCCTTGGTTCTCTGATAGCGCCTTGCTGGGTTGCGCGGCGTTGCAGTCTCTCGCTACACTGCAGGGATACGTATCATCATGAGTGCCAATACCCGCTTAATCCTGTGCAGGGTCGCGGGGGTTCGGAGCCTATCCCGGCAGACAGAGGGCACAACAAGGGTGGCGCAGCGTTAACATCTACGCCTCACAGATTGAAAGTCCTACCCGAGGCGATTCCATTCCCGATGTGGGAGCCTTTCTCTGGAGAGTGTGTGTGTTCCCCACTTGATCTGCGTGGGATTCCTCTGAGTTCTCCGGTTTCCTCGCACAACAAAAACAATAATTAATTGTAACGATGTAGGTTTTCACGGCTCGATGCATGATGATTGCTTCGAAAAGCTGCTCTCTCGGGACAGCCGCGTCGATCGCTTCATCTCTCCACCTCGCGTCGTTTCGCCTCACGTTAGAGGCATCCTCAGGCGCAGTGTGCGTGTGTCGTGTTTGCTGCTCCTATTAATATAGGAGTCACAACACAGTTAACCTCAATCTTTAGGTTGCAGCATCGTGGCGAGCACCTTGGTGCAGGTTCAACTCTAGCTGGGTGGACTTAGCTGAGAGATGGAACCAGCGACCTCTGGCTTTTAGGAATAGTGCGCTAAACATCATGCCACACTTGCTTCTGTAGTACATGTGTACACATGGGCGGCACGGTGGCCCAGTGGGTAGCGCTGCTGTCGCCTCAGCAAGAAGGACCCGGGTTCGAATCTCGGCTCGGGTGCCTTTCTGTGTGGAGTTTGCATGTTCTCTCCCCGTGTCTGTGTGGGTTTTCGCCGGGCACTCCGGTTTCCTCCCACAGTCCAAAAAAAAATGCTGCTGCATAGGTTAATTGGCTTGCAGACGAAATTGCCCACAGTGCCCGGTGAGGTACTGGTGTCCTATCGTGGGTATATCCCTGCCTTGCGCCCCGTGTCTGCCGGGATAGGCCCCGGCTCACCGCGACCCTGTACAGGACTAAGCGGTTTCTGACAATGAGATGAGACGTGTGCACGTACACGTTCGCGTGCTCTTCTTTCACAGTTCCGAGCCAGCCGATTAACCTGAAGGCGGAAGCAGAATCCGATTCGAGCATCCTGCTGTCGTGGATTCCTCCGCACTACGGCAACGTCGCGCATTATGAGCTGAGCATCCGCCACGGCAACAACAAGGAGGTATTGCGGGGCTGTTTCATCAGCCGCACTTACATACAGACCACTTCATCGGTCACACTCTCAGGGGTCCCATCGTCATGGAGATAAATGAGCCATTCTATCATCCACATACACAGGGATCCTATCATCAGAGAGGTACACAGACCAGTCTATCAGACACTCTCAGGGCTCCTATTGTCATAGAAGTATATGGGCTGTGCCATCAGCATCACTCTCAGGGGGGTCTAATCTTCATAGATGTGCACGGACTTTTCTAGCAGCATCATTCTTAGGGCTCGGCAGCAGAGTGAGTAGCGCTGCCACCTCACAGCAGAATGCACCCAGGTTCGATTCCCGGCTCGGGTGCCTTTGAGTGTTGCGTTTTCATGTTCTCCCTGTGCCCGCATCGATTTCCTGCCGATATTCCTGTTTCGTCCCACATTCCAAAGACATGCTGCCCAGGTTAATTATCCCGACTAAATTTCCCCGGGTGCCCTGAGATGTTGTAACTTGCTTACCCCTCCCCACTAACCAATTGTTGAAAACAGCAAAACAGCTCAACGGTGAAACCTGACGGACCGTCGTCTCGCTGACAGAATGTTCACCCTGCAGTCTGTTCGGGCTATAGAGGGGGTCTTTATCTGTGTGCGCGCACACTCTAGGAGATGGTGAAGCTGGAGCCCACCATGACGTTCCTGCTGGAGGGCTTGCACCCCGACACCATCTACCACTTCCAGCTGGCAGCGTGCTCCCTGAAGGGCCTGGGCCCCGCCACCGCCACCGTCACGGAGCTCACCATGCAGTCAAGTACGCTCCTCCACCCTTCTCGCCGCTCAGCCCCTCTCTTCGCGCCGGCGCAGCCCTGGCGATAGTCGGGCGCCAAACTGGTGCCGTGACTGGCGCCGCTCTAGCGCTGCACGCAGTGCAGGGCACTGGCCAGCGCCCAGCCATCGTGGCACGAGCTAGCAGTGGGCGTTCGCTGCGTGCCACTGTCAGAGGTGGAAAGATACGAGGTGGACATTCTGTGATGAAAAAGAGAAAAGTTTTTACCCTCTCTTCTGGAAATAATTTGAGTGTTAAGGTGTTCAAACACCAAATAGACACATTTCACAAGCTATTAAGGGTGACATAACCACACAAGGCTGTTTGCACATTTTTTTTTGTGCTACACGTGTCTGCCAATGCCGCGTCGCGGCCTGGCCAGAGACCCAAAGCTCCAAAAGTGCCCACGCCCCGTTCCCTATGCGGGAATCCCTCCGGGGAGGGGGAAGAGGCGGGCACTGAGCCGCAATCGCGGGGCGGCGATGGCGTGGCCCCCGGGACAGTGGGACAGGTTTGGGATTGTTTCGTAAATGCCGTGCAAATGGAAAGCACTAAAGGTCGGCGGTGACGTGCGATTGGATGGCGGTGGATAGGTGTGAAGAGCGCGAGAGCAGGCGATGTGTTAAGTACCCGGGCGGACGTTGTGATGGAGCATACCTGGGTGGGTCACGGCAGTGTAAAAACACCACCAATGCTGGGGGAGACGATAATGGGGATTAAGCGCAACGCCGTGTGATTTAATCGGGCGAAGGCACTTTGAGATTCGTTCCTTTATTTGGGTAGGAAAGCCACCCTGAGCGTACGTGGACACGGTAGCGAAATGTTTGTTTGTTGTTATTTCGTTTTTGGTTATTTAATTATCGCGCGCGTTACCAGCCAAATAGGCCGTCATATCATGTGTCGCTGTTGGTGTTGAAATGGCGTTCTCTCCGCAGCTCTGTGCAGCGCTTTGTGATGCCCACAGTCAACTGTGAAGGCCTGGCTCAATTCAAAATGTCTGCAACTTAATGGCGACAAAACAGAAGTTTTGCTTGTCGGAACCCCGCATCAATTGTCCAAGGCTGAACCTATCGAATTGATGCTTGATGACCAGACCACTGAAGTCGCTAAGTCAGTCGGGAGTTTAGGTGTAACTCTTGATTCCTTACTTACCTTCGAGACACACATCAACAAGATGACGATGGTAGCTTATTTCCATCTCATAAACATGGCCAGATATCACAACATTCGGTCACCCTCTCACACTGAGAAGCTAATTCACATCGTCATCTCTTCACAAATAGATTATTGCAATGCACTACTCCCTGGCTTCCCTGCCTACCTGATCAATTGCCTCCAATGTGCACAGAATGTGGCTGCTAGAGTTCTCACCCGCGCACCCATCTACAATGACATATTCCCAGTGCTGGTGTCTCTCCATTGGCTACTGGTTAAATACAGGATTGAATTCAAGATCCTCTTTTTTATCTGAAAGGTTTTCACTGGTGCTGCTCCGACCTGCATCCGTAACCTACTTTAGGCACCCCCTTCAACACGACAACGCCGTGGGGTTTATTTTATTAATAATTTATTTACGTCTCTAACCAGAGGGTTTTCAAGCCTACACACGTTTTAATGTTTATTTGATGTTCACGTGATTGAAATTGTAAGCGCTTACCTTTTTTTAATATTTAGGATTTAAGCGCGGTCATGGAAATCCGCGCGCTAACTGCCATCGTTATTTGAGGACACCGCCAATGTACGCGTGAGAGTGCAGGCGCTGCTTTGGGCCAGCTCGGTATCCGCGTTCTTTCTTACAGGTGAACTGTCAGCCCGAACCGGGGGGGGGGGGGGTCAGCCCGAACAAAAACGTGGAAGCCCCCAGACCTGCGGGCATGATTCACCCAAACATTGACTAACTTGTACTTTCCACCCCGTCGGTCAGGAATCCCGTTTTTTAATATTTGACGAATCACAGACAAAGGTGTTCGCGTTTGTTTTTTGCAGTGATTTAAAAAAAAAATCTCCCTCCCGGCATTACCATAACTCGCGGTGACCCTCCCTGTCCCTCGATGCACCCACCTCCGACGCCCCCTGCCGCCACCACCATCTCGACCTGACTCACAGCTCCCTCCGCGCCCCCGCAAAACGTAGCGTGCGTGGCCCTAAGCTCCAGCAGCCTGCTGGTCAGCTGGGAGCCGCCGCCCGCACACAGCCAGCACGGCAGCATCACGGGGTACACGGTCGCCTACCGGGCAGTGCCCGGCCACGGCGGGGCCCCGCGCGTAACCGACAGAGACGCGGACGCCGAGCCGGGGAGGAAGGACGACGACGGGGACGACGACGACGGGGACGGGGACGCGCGTGGCGCCCGAGGGCCGTCGGGCAGCGGCTGGCACAAGGCGCCGTGGCAGCACGGCGACCGGAGGAGCACGAAGCTGCAGGGCCTCGCCAAGTGGGCCCTGTACGAGGTGACGGTGCGGGCCCACACATTGGTTGGCCCGGGACCCCCGTCCATGCCTGTCCAGGCACGCACGCAAGAGGATGGTACGTCGCGTGGCCCTGCTGGGCCCGCTATGGCCCCGCCACCACCAGTGGCCACACCTTGGCCGCGACGGGCGGCCCCAACACTCTACTAACATGGCTTTCGTGTGTTTTTTCCTTCCTAACCCCTTCCCGGGCAGCTAACAATTTTCTCTCCCCTGAAGCCCTTTTTTTCCGTCAGTTTTCTCCACTGCTGCCTTGCGTTTTCTCCAGTCTTCCTCATTGCTATGCCTACCCGTTTCCGATTACCGTTCGGTATTTTTCTGACCTCGGCTCACTCAGCCAGACTGAACTCTTCACAGCCACCCTACGGTGGTGGTCAATGTTTACTCCGTGCCCTGTGGCCTCACTCCACAGGCCCCCTGCTCACCATGTCATCGATTTCCTCTTTGAATCTTCAGCGTGCGTTCTGCTGTGTCTGCTGTATTTGTCCGTGTGGGAACACTTGACCCTGCAGTCTGTTAAAGCTATATGGGGGGGGGTGGGGATCTTTTCGTTCTTTGTGGGAGCGGGAGCTGAGCGCTCGGTGAGCTTCGCACCCTGCGCTATGAACCCGGCGACCAGAATTCGATTACCGCTCATGGCCAACACCAGTGACGATTTTCTAAACTGGTCCTGGGCCTTCCCTAGGTTCACTCACCCTAAAATGAGTATCTGGTGCCGTGCCGGACTTTATAGGTGCAACTCGCTGGCAGAACTTGACCCTACAGGCTTTTTAAAGCTATATGGGGCATCTTTGCCTTTACGGGGAATGGTAGTGTAGCGGTTAGCGAGCTTGCGCTACGCACCCGGACACCTGAGTTCGATTCTCATACATGGTGACCGCTATTGACGATTATCTCAACAACTCCTGGGCCTCCGTAACGTTTGCTCAACCTCCAATGAGTGCCTGGAACAATCCGTAAACATCGCCTCTCGGAGGGCATTAGCGGCAGGACGTGCTTTTGGGCACTCATCATCTCTGTGTACCGCAACGGCCTTCACAGTTACTCCTAACAGTACTTGTCCTAACAGTCAGTCACGGCCACGCAAGAGATCCTCGTTTCTCTGTCATTGTGTATCTGTGTGCGCACGCCGACTCAGCCTCAACTGAGCACCTAGTGCAATGTGAAAATATTGCTACGAGGGAGACAAAGGCGGTCGGGCGTGGTGTTGGTGACCCACCCCCTCGTGTGCCGTATCAATCTTCATTGGTGCTCGCGAAAAGCCCTTGACCCTACAGTCCGTCAGGGCTATATGGGGGATCTTTGTCTTTGTGTATCTGTGTGCGCGTGTTGTGCACGGTCAACACGTGGATGTTGGTGGTTGCGGTTGTGGCCGCGGTTAGTTGTTATGTGCACGGCGCGTTAATGGACCCCCCTTGCGTCCCTTCTCTCACCCGACCTCCGTTCACCAGGGGAGTTCTCGTTCCTGCCCATTTTTTTTCCGTTGCGTCGGCACTTTCTATTTTTACTTCCCTCCGACAGTGGTGGGGAGGCGGCGGCGGCGGTGGTGCTGGTGGCGGCGGCGGCTCTTGACGGGGAAGATGGGCTTTTATTTGATAACTCCTCCCTTTCAAAGCACTCTTGCTCCAAAGCGGGCAGCCGAGCGAGATGGAAGTCCGCGCGTCGTTATCGCACCGCAGACCGAGCGGCCGCGCCGGCCCGTTATTGATTGGCCGTCCGAGTGATGGGATTTCCTTGCCATCTTCACCCCGACAGCTCCCGGCCGCCCCACTCCCGTCGTCAGCTTGACGCACGCCGGCCTCTCCTATCTGATCTTCCCCCTCCCCCCATCCACCACGATGGCAGTCTTTTACCAGGCTCGGGTTGGCGATGTTGCAGTGTTCGTAAGTTCACGTTGACGTTGGTGAATGAGAGATGATGAACATCTGCAATGCTGCTGGTAAATTACCAAACGTGGTCAGTCATTGCCTGGGGAAACCTCGCCTAGTTTCGTGACTTATTTAAGGCAGGAGGCTATGAATACGCATATTCCAACCGAAGTAATTTGCGGGTAATAGTCCAGATTTGTAACGACGTAGGTTTTCACGGCTCGATGCATGATGATTGCTCCGAAAAGCTGCTCTCTCGCGACAGCCGCGTCGGTCGCTCTCTCTCTCTCTCTCTCGCCATCGAGACGTTAGAAGCATCTTCAGGCTCCTGAGGATGCCTCTAACGTGTGAGGTGAAACGTCGCGATGGGGGGAGAGGGAGCGATCGACGCGGCTGTCCCGAGAGAGCAGCTTGTCGAAGCAATCATCATATTCCAGATATAGCGAACATGGGCCACGATTATGCCATTCTCTCCACGGCTCTGTGCAGCGCTTTGTGACCCTCGGGTGAAAAGCGCTCAAGAAGTGCAATTATTATTATACCGGTACGCAATGGCCTACACTTGTGAATTATATCACGGGCCTCTAAGGCCCTCAATGAAGCAGACCTTCGCACACATTTTCTGATTAATACACCTGTGTTAAATTGTAATTATTATCAGTAGTTAGTAGAAATAACCGGAGCAGCCGCTTGATGCGAACTACAACCAGACGGCCGCTAGGCCATGTCATCACCACTACAGCGGGCCCACCAGTGGGCCGAGTGTGCGTTGAGACCAGACGCAAGTGAGGCCAAGTGGGCCTTGAAGTGCAAAAATGTTGAGAACGCTTGGTCCAGACTCAACATTCGGTTCGTAGACAAACACCGACACATGTAGCCTTAAACGCGTGCTCTTTTTCACGGCGCGGAGTTGATCGGCCTTGTTTCTGTGTTGACATCGAGGGGCGTCTGTGAGCCACGGGATGTCTTCTGGACTCCGCTGGGGGGGGGGATGTGGAAACGCTGCTGGTGATGGCAACTCGCAATAGAAGCTTCCCACTTGACTCCTTCTGGCGCGTCCGTGATGCTGCGGGTGCTTGGCACAGTGCTTGCAGTCACTCACTAATCAGTTTCGACTCGCTCGTGCCTCGCATCTGCTCTCCTCTCGCTTGTCTCTCCTTCTGGTTCTGAAATTATGGGCCAGTCAGAGCACCGGTCCATGATCACTTGTGTTCGATCCTGTCCTGTGTCCTGTCCTGAAATGACATTCTCATTGCAGATGCAACACCAAAGACGTTCATTTGTATCTCATCTCCGTACTTAATATTGCAGTTTAATAAATACCGGGAACAAAATTTAATGCCGAGCAATCTCTGGTAGGCAGATCGTCATCAGGACTGACGCTTCACCACCATTTCCGAGGGTGTGTTTAAACGAAACGTACCTATTGCCGGCCAATACCATCACCGTCAAAACTAATCAGCTTTTGATGCTTATTTTGCTAATGACGGTGGAAATTAATTAAATTGCAAGCTGAAACTACCGTGGTGAACTAACCGGATATTGCCCAGGTTTTCAACATTTAATCTAGCTCACTTTTTATCTTCCGCGAGAAATCGGCACAACGAATTTCATTTTAATTACGACTGCTATATATAAATAGCCTTTACATGAATAAAATTAAACCGAACCCACACACACACACACACTTATGCCAATCGATAATTGACTTTGGGCGACCATCCACGTGGGCCTTGAGCCGTGACATGCATTCTCTTCGCTGTCGAGTACATTTTGCTCCTCCGCGTTCGTAGCCGGTCGTCTCTCACCCCGTGCCGCGCGCCCGTGGGCCATCGTCCCCGAGCCCCGCGAGGGGACGCGGGCCGCGCACGCCATCGCAGAGTTCCAAAAGTGTGCCCGCACGGCGGGTCGTGCGGGCCTGTGACGCCAAGCAGGACGGCGGTTCGAGTTGAGTCCGCACCAAGGTGCTCGCCACGATGCTGGGCAGCGTGGGCGCAAAGGTCAAGGGCTTTACTGTGCCTCACCTCCTCTGGCAGATATGCGAAGTTCCGATATTCAGATATTGCAAGAACCGCGCGCAGATGCCGCTCATCCACCCATTGTTACGACGCTCTTTATTGTTGGCCGCTCTGAGTTTTCAGCCTTCGAGTCCACGGCTCAGCAACGATAATGATGATTGCTTCGAAAAGCTGCTGTCTCGTGACTGCCGCGTCGATCACTCCCTCTCATGCCATCGCGACGTTTCGCCTCACACGTTAGAGGCATCCTCAGGCGCTGTGTGTGTGTCGTGTGTGTCCTGCGTGTGACTCCTATTTATATGTAGTTACTACTCAAGCAACTATTGTAAATATTTATTCAGTGGGGGCAACAAAGACGGGTGGGAGGGGGTGAGAGGTGGAGCGGGGGGAGAGTGATGATGCGAAGGGCGGGGAACAATATCCTTTCTCCAAGCTCACTCGCATCTTAGCTTGACCTTCCGAATGCGACTGGGATCGTGACCCGTTCGCACTTTCTCAAAAACTTCACACGTTCTTTCCGCACCTTTTGACCGTCGCCTTTCAGCACCACTGTCACCTCGCCCGCCGTCCGTGTCGGGTGGTGTGCGGCGTGGGGGGGGGGAGGTGCGTTGATTGATGCGTGTGGTCCCACTGGGTTTTTAAATCGCGCCCAGGTCTCCTACCCCTCCTCATGCGTGCGTGCACACACGCTCGCCCGTCTCTCTGTTTAATGGCTCTTGCTGCTCCAATATTAGTTTACGCTGCGATAGCCGTTTTTTTTCCCCCCGTGCCAAACCTCGCACGTCCAATTTCGGCGGCTGTAAACTTTTCCGCGCCTGGTGATGGCAACTCGCAATTGAAGCCACGGCTTCTCTCACCTTGGACGTTATCGACAAAGTTCTGCTCGCTTTACAGAGGAGGAAGCGGTGGCGGCTGGAAGAAACAATGAAACCCAGCGGTGCATGGATAGTATTATTTCTACCTGAAAACGTATCGTAGGGTTATTGTAATACAGCAGAATTTGCAATGACGTGTAACATCTGCAGTCCAAATTGTAACGCAAAAAAAAACCTAATTTTCTCTGATCGGCCCAATTTTAACGTGGCACACAGGGTTTGTACACTGGACCCTTATTTTGCAACGGGCTTTTTCTTACTAACAAATAAGATTCAGCGAGAGAACTCAGGAGCTTGGAAGCTCAAAGTAGAAGCCATTAAAAAGACACCGTACATGACATATGTTTCATTAAACAGGAGCTAAACCTACTTTGCGCTTTTTAGGGAACACACGTTTATTATCTTGTTAGGGATAAAGGGCATAAGTTTTACATTCCTTCCGAATTAGATTTCCGTGTCAGCATATAAATGACCTGCCTGTTGGCCTGTACAGCAACCTGCCTACTCAGTACCCCAGAGAGTAACCAAATTAATCTTAAGGTGTCTCTGGCTTTTTGTTTAGCTGGACCATTGAAAGTCACAATCACGGCACGAGATTGTTTTAAAATCAAGTTTTAAACATCATGCAGATACATGCAAGTTAGACTGCTTACAGAGTATCGCCCAACTATTTGTGATTGAACTTGTTCAGTTCAGTATCAATACCCGCTTAATCCTATACAGAGTCACGGGGGGCCAGAGCCTATGCGACAGATCTAGGGCACAACGTGGGGCTATACCCAGAATTTAATGCAAGTACATTGCAGAACATATTTTTGGGGGCAGTTTATTCGGCAGGCCAAATAACCTAGACAGCAGCGTGTATTTGGACGGTGGGAGGAAACCGGAGTACCCGGCGATAACCCACGCAAACACGGCTAGAGAACACGCATACTCCACACAGAAAGACGCCTGAGCCGGGAACCGAACTTGAGGCCTTCTTGCTGTGAGGCAGCAGCGCTACTCACTGCGACACTGTGCTGCCCTGAATTCGTAACCTGGATCCTTAATGCTGCCTCGAATTGCTTGTAAATCTGTATCGTGACCTTCTTCTTTGTCCCAATCTCCTTCTTTCGATGAACTTGGGTCAGGCTGTTCACCACCGCATATGGGTTTTTTTCTTTAGAAATTGGTAGAGGCTGCTACCGCTGTGTCTCAACCAGTTTTTAAACAGTGTCATGCAATGAATGTTGGAGGCATCATCTGGCTAATAAATAAATGCCTCGAGCGTGCGTGGGAGGCAAAACATCATGAAGGAGAGGGAAGGAATGTTCGACGCGGCCATCCCA
>JAZEWT010000019.1:6087729-6110204 GCA_036362905.1 Mordacia mordax | reverse complement strand
GGGGGGGGGGGGGGGGGGGGCTCGGTTCAAAGTGGCAAACTCTGGCACCCTAATGAGGCAGCTTGGCACGACTGTGCTGTCTCGTGACGTCCAACGTGACAGCGACGCTGATTAAACATTTTGCCGTATTTTTACCTTTTCCCATTTTTGATATATTCCTGAATGCATATATTTTTTAATTGAGACGTTCCTTTTATGTTCAGCATTCGTGGCTAACGCTGCAAGTTTGAGCAATGGACAGGCAGTTTTATTGTGCAACATTTTCTCACACCGCAGGCCCAAAATATATTTTTGTTTATATATAGGCGCGCGCGTGTGTGTGTCAGGCAAGCACTGGAAACAAAAATCCGGCTCGCTGCTCGTGCTACTAAATGTTTAGGGTGATTTATTCGGGCGGTTTGTGCCACGTCCTCCAGGGGGGTTTTCTTTTCTCTTTGTTCCTCACTCCCTGTTGATGTATGCAGGGTCCTTATTAGTGACTCGGCCTCAGCCAATAGAGCAGGCCTTTCTCAGGGGAGCTCTGGGCTAGGGGAGTTTCATACCTGACATGCGTTCTCCAACCTCACAACTCACCCGCCCAACTCTCCCCCCCCATCTCATCACACCACCCCTCCCCCATCCACAACGAATGGTTAGGACACGGTCACTGTCGCACCTAGATTTTGTGCCACGGGCCACTTGCGCTGTGGCCTACTGGCCAGCCGTCACACAATGGAGCGCTGAGTCCCGTTTGGCTGCCAGGGCCTTTGAGGCTCATTTATGAATGGCCGTGTATGAATGTGATAATTACATTGGGAGTACAAATGACTCACTGATAGGGAGAAAAAGAACGCCATTTTAATCCCTTCACTAGTAGATTCCAGGAGCACTTGTTTGAACATGGTGAGTTTTGACTTTACTGAAACTCATTCCCCTGCTCCATGTGGGGTTCCTCGTGATTCTCCAGTTTCCTCCCACAAATTAAAACCACTGCTTAATTAATTGGCCAATAAAATCATCGTATATAGGAAGGAGTGTCTGGTGGGTAAGTGCTGGCTGACAGCCTCGATGACCCCCCCCCACCCCGTGGTTTTCTTGATACACCTCCGTATCCATGTCTTATTCATGACCAGGTTTGGAATTTTGCGCGGTGTTGCAAATTGCATTATCCTCATTTATTACATCTCCTTAAACAACTCGCAGTGTGACCCATAAACACATCGGCGCAACAGCTCAGCTGCCTTCGTGACACCCACTGTGGGTCGCCCTGCCAGAATTAATTTATTTTTCCTGATTCGCCCGATGATGGCGTAAAGGGTGGATAACACGGACCCCAATAAATGACTGCATCATCCACAATGCCACAGTCGTGTCAACCGGCATTCACTGCCCGTTACTGGTCACTCAGCCGTCTCCGGACAGGGGCAGCGCACCGCATCCATCTCGCGCCCTTAAGGTCTTTGGGACGACGACAAAAATAAACTGCGTCCCGTGTTGCTGACACGTGCCCAGTAACTCTGCTCCTTGGCGCCACTCCAAGCTATCAACGCGACACGACGAGGACACTTTGCGTTGACGACGCCTCCTCGCCTCGGACGGAGCTGAGCGCCGAATCCGTGTGCGGGGCCAAATAATCGGTTGTCGGCGCGACCGCCGTGAGCGGCAGCGGCCGGAATCCGCCGACCCTCCGATCTCTGCGTCGCGAGGCGCGGCACGGAGCTCCTCGTATCACCGTCGCTCCGAGGGCGGCGGTCGCACGTCATCAACCGTGCCGCGACTCTGTCGCAATTCGAGACAAGCGAGGGTTACGCGCCCAGGGGAGCGAGCATCGATTAGGTGATGAGGGGGAAGTTAATTGCGCTAATTTGCCGCGTTGCCTTCAAACCCAACCCCCGGGTGGGCGCCGGTTGGTGTGGCCTGATTAGACCGGCTAATTCGACCACCGTCTCTGCGCGCCGGCACTGAGGCGGCCGGCAGAAGTGACAGGATGGCGCACCTCTATGGCTTCTGCAGCAGAATCGCTGCAGCATAAACTATTGGCAGCAGGATGGCGCTCAGTTGGCATATCTGCATCTCACAGTAAGAATGTCCTGCCCCAAGGTGACTCAATTCTTACTTCCGGACGGATTTCTGTACGGAGTTTTTCATGCTCTTCCCCTGTTCTGCGAGGTGGGCGCTGACTCCCACACCTCTCTGCGATTTCCTCATGCCTCCGACTCGTTCAGTGCCTGCGACATTGAATACTGTGTCGCGTGCTATAAGTCATAAAGTTAACTGAAATTTACAACTTAAATTGAACATCCCAGACATTTAATTTTTGGGCCACGGTGATATTGATGAATGCGTTGAGTGATGATGAGTGATGATTGCTTCGAAAGGCTTCTCGTGACAGCCGTGTCGACACGACTGTCGCTCTCTCCATGAGATGGAGGGGGAGAGAGGGAGCGATCGATGCGACTCTCCCAAGAGAGCAGCTATTCGGAGCAATCATCACGCATCGAGCCGTGAAAACCTACATCATTATGAATGTGTGTTGTGCCTGTGCACCACTGCTGCACAAGCTCCGTTACAGCAACAAATGCCTCATTCATTGAGGCATCCGTGAGTTGCTCTGAAGAGGCTGCCCCTTCGGGAAGCCTGACGATGCCTCCAACGTAGGAGGCGAAACGTCTCACAAATGCTCGACACGGCTGACGTGAAAGAGCACCTCTTCGGAGTGATTCTCACACGTAGAGCCGTGAAAGCCTACATCGGTACGGAGGTGCATAAGTGCATGTGTCAGTGCACACACACACGGATTAGCTGTTCATTGCAGATTAGCTGTTCGGTGCAGCGCTTTGTGACCCTCGGGTGAAAAGCGCTCTGGAAGGGCAATTCTTATTATTATTGCACAGAAGCAATACGAGTGCGCAGGAATACTGGCACGAGTAGCGGCACTCGTCCTTGCCACACTGTAGGAGCATTCTCTGCGCCACCGTATTTACGCACCGGCTCATTATGCCTTTTTCTTTCGCCTTCTCATCTCATTGTCAGAAACTGCTTAATCCTGTACAGGGTCGCGGTGAGCCGGAACCTATCCCGGCAGACACAGGGCGTACGGCTGGGATATACCCACGATGGGACGCCATTCAATCACGGGGCACTGCGGGTAATTTAGTCTACAAGCCAATTAACCTATGCAGCAGCATGTTTTTTGGACTGTGGGAGGAAACCGGAGTACCCGGCGAAAACCCACGCAGACACGGGGAGAACATGCAAACTCCACACAGAAAGGCACCCGAGCCGAGATTCGAACCCGGGACCTTCTTGCTGTGAGGCGTCAGCGCTACCCACTGAGCCACCGTGCCGCCCCTTGTTTCGCGTTCTGTTCCCCTTTATTGATTTATTTTTAATCCGTCGTCCGTGAAGCTCTTCATTGTGACGCTGTTGCACGTGCGTTCGGCGCGACGGCACCGCCGCGTTTCAGTGGAACCGGCGAAACAACGGCAGCGAGCGGAATTCCATTGCCAGCCATTTGAGTGCCGCCTCGCTCGCTTTCTACGGTGTTTCAAATGGCCGTGTCTCTTAGTACGAGCGTGGCTCGCCTTGCCTCGCAACCACACATCGCTCGGCGCGGTCGAGGTTTATTTATTAATTTGTTAAGATTTAACGGTGAGACGAGGCGCCACGGAGCGGGCAGTGCGTAGGCGCGAGGAGGCGGATGAAGAATCGCTGTCTAGAGCTGCTTTATTTGTTGTTCTTTAGAATAGCCGTGTCGAGCGTTCCACCTCTCCTCCTTCGTGACGTTTCGCCACGTCGTTCGTGGCGTTACGGCCCTGAGCACGCGCTGGAAAGTGGAATCGCGGACAAAGGGAGTCACGTCTTCGAGACGTTGGCCCACCGTGGCTCTGCAGCAACAGCATCGGCTCCCGTGCATGAGCGACACGGATTGTGGCACCGCCAGACCTTCTTGAAAGGACTTTGTCGGCGTGGTGTGACCTTCATCCAGCAGTGGCTAGACCAGGGAGAAATTATTATGACGACGATTATAAATAAGAAAAATAAAGGGGCGGTAATTGGATTGTATGTCCCGTGCACGCGCGCAAGCAAGGCGTTACATAAGTGCATAGCGGCGACGTCAGTCTTATATTTTTTCCCTTTCTAGACTTTCGACATTGAATTTAGACCGCGCATGAATGTAACCACATCTGAAGATGCTGCACAAAAGCAATGGGTTGCGCCTCACATCTCGGGGTGGGGGGGGGGGGCGAGGGGGCGGGGGGGGGAGAGGCATTCTGTCTCTTTTCATTTATTCAGATCTAAGAGAGAGCGAGAGAAAGCAGTGGGTCACGGCAGAAGAAAATGGTGTCGAGTCCGGTCCTAAACACTAGGGGGGGAGGCGGTGGGGGGAGGCAGCGAATTGGTGGCACGGATATTATTGGATGGGGTCACAGTGAGTTCCATACAATGAGAACAGCAGAGTGAATTTTTACCGGGATCTACGATAACGTCTTTGTTGCAGCAAACACATGCAAGGAAGTAGGAACTTCATCCGTGATCTACGCAATGATAAACGCTATACCTTTCCCGTATTGTCTGTCGCAAACGAATGCTGCTTGGTAATATAATCTGAATATTGGTCCAGAATGGCAACAAGTTGGTGACCCAGCAAAATTTGTGTATTTTTGTATGTGGGTAAATAGAGTAGGGTGGCACGGTGACCCAGTGCCTAGCGCTGTCGCATCACAGCAAGAAGGTCCCGGGTTCGAGTCTCAGCTCGGGTGCCTTTTTGTGTGGGGTTTGCATGTTCTGCCAGTGTCCGCGTGGGTTTTTGCCGGGCACTGCGGTTTCCTCCCACAGTCCAAAAAACATGCTGCTGTATAGGTTAATTGGCTTGCAAACCAAATTGCCAGCAGTGCCCGGTGATGGACTAGCATCCCGTCGTGGGTATATCTCGGCCTTGCGCCCTGTGTCTGCGGGGATAGGCTCTGGCTCACCGTGACCCTGTACAGGACTTAGTAGTTTCTGACAATGAGATGAGGGGAGAGGTAAATACAGTGGCGTTTTAGTTTTAACTCTTTGGGAAAGTTGCATCTGTCGCCAGAAGGTCAAACGCATTTCAAGCAAATATTATTACTATTACATTTTTATTTGTGTTATTGTTTACTCTTTGTGTTAAAAAAAAAAACAAGGAGAGTTCTACAGTGACGCTTTCATGAGTCTCACGATTAAACGTTTATGGATAAGCACCGCAGAACAAGACTAATGGCACCTATAGGATTCTTAAGACTCAGGATGATTTCCCTAGGATCACAGACCCAGGCCCAATGTACCCCTAGAGTTCAGAGTGTTCAGTATTAATGGTCAGAAGCCAGTATCATGATAGTTGTGCTAAACCTTATGGCAAAGGCTAAAGTGCAGCCCTGCAATGATTACCTTGTTCATGCCACTTCTGGCAGAATGGCCTCCATTATACTGAGCTGAGCCTCTCTAGAAAATATATTTGGCCTATTCTTCCACATTGACCAGACGTCTTGGAAGCAGAACCTTGCAATATAGTAGTAATCACTATATATTGGAGCAACTGTTTCGACGTATATACGTGTGTATGTCCACACTGAAGGTATCGGATTCAAATAATTTATAAGCGCAAATTTTATCCGCTTATAAACAAGGCTTTTAAGTCTTATTTCAGCTTTGCTTCCCAAATGGTGATAATGCCTCCTTTGAAACTTTAACGACATTTCAACTTAAAATACCCACTTTTGCGCCAGTGCCATGAAACCCTCTTGAGCGATTTTTTTCACCTTAAGCCTGACGTCAGGAGAGCGCGGTGCGTGCTTGGAACAAGATCGCCACGGTTGCGCAGAGCCAGCGGTGAACTCCCCCTGCGTGTTCACAGCGGGCGGCTGCGCGAGCGGTGTCCGCCGCTGACCGCGGCGCCGGCCGCTGGCCTCGCCTTTGCTTTTCATTTGTTGTGGTCACTCCTGGCGCGGGGCGGGGGGGGGGTTGGGGCCCCACGCACCCGGGGCAGGTTACCGCTCGCGTGCGGCGCCGCAAAGCAACGGTCGCCGGGCAGGCTTCGCGTGAGACGCGGGCTTGGTCGAGCGCCGCTATCGAGCGTGGGAGCGCGACAGGCGGATGAAATCGGAACGAGTTGGGCGGCGCCAGCGCAGCGCGACGTTTGAGTCCGCGTGCTTGCGCGGGGCCTTAAGTTTACGTGCGAGCATTATAACGGAATTATGTGGCATCGTGACCACTGACAAGCATTGCTCCGTGGTCGGGCTCTGGTCCTTGGTCTCCCGTCTGTGTGTCGTAGTTACGATCTCCTGTTACGGTCGAATCGCCAAGGCACTTAAACTAAGCTGTGCAGAGGCAATAATAATCGGTGTTGTGGAGCGGTGTTGTTCATAGAAGCGATGTCTCAAAAA
The DNA here is from genome assembly GCA_036362905.1 of Mordacia mordax. Taxonomy (NCBI): domain Eukaryota; kingdom Metazoa; phylum Chordata; class Hyperoartia; order Petromyzontiformes; family Petromyzontidae; genus Mordacia; species Mordacia mordax. Next base: position 6,103,815 of record JAZEWT010000019.1, on the reverse strand, counting down.
TGCTGCTATATCCCAACGATGAGTTGAGCCATTTCACGGGTTATTAATATGTGTGGCAGGATCAGGCAGAGAAAACTACTTGCGCCGTGTGCCATGCAGATGGAGCAGATAAAGATGAGTCTATGCTTTATGCACCACCTTGTTGAAAAGCATGTGGACGTCCACAGGAGTTTCACGACGTTTGCGCGATCCACCAACCCCCGCTGCTTACACGACGCCAGACGACTGTCTGTGTGCAGTCACCACCACCCGACATGTGCCTGCATGACCTCCTTCAGCTGGAGCTATTGGCCAGACGGTTTTATCATAGACAGAGTTGTGTATTGTTAAGCTCCGCGGAACGAGTGCCAATGTAAGAGCAAGATGAATGTGATAAAGTTTTTTTTTGGGTAGTGCGATGTAAAAGTGAGTGTTGTAAGCCTACCTCCACCCGACACGGCCGATCAGTAGGGTTTTGTCATATGACCGGCAAGTGTCATTTCATTACTGCTTGTGCAGCACACTGGTGTGTTAGAGAGTGGCACGCCGGTGTGTTAGAGAGCAGCACACTGGTGTGTTAGAGAGTGGCACGCCGGTGTGTTAGAGAGCGGCACGCCGGTGTGTTAGAGACGCCGGTGTGTTAGAGAGCGGCACTCCGGTGTGTTAGAGACGCCGGTGTGTTAGAGAGTAACACGCCGGTGTGTTAGAGACGCCGGTGTGTTAGAGAGCGGCACTCCGGTGTGTTAGAGAGCGGCACGCCGGTGTGCTAGAGAGCGGCACGCTGGTGTGTTAGTGGCGCGCCGGTGTGCTAGAGAGCGGCACGCCGGTGTGTTAGTGGCGCGCCGGTGTGTTAGAGAGTGGCGCGCCGGTGTGTTAGTGGCGCGCCGGTGTGCTATAGAGCAGCACGCCGGTGTGCTTTAGAGCAGCACGCCAGTGTGTTATAGAGCAGCATCCCGATGTGTTAGATAGCAGCACGCCGGTGTGTTAGAAAGTAGCTCCCTAATGTGCTAGAAAGCAAACTCACAACACTTGCAACAGAACATGACATTTTGCTGATAATTACAACCAACTCCATCTGTTTCCCGACTGATGTAAAATATGTTGAAATATATTGAAACATTCGTATATACTATATATAAATGTAAAAGTACCTAGCCTTGAACTCCTGACCTGTTGACCTTTGACGTGCGCTCGCTCTCCTGGCCCGTGACGCGCGTGCGCGCGCAGGAGATGGTGGTGTCGGGGCTGCGGCCCGAGAGCACCTACTCCTTCACGGTGACCGCCTACACCACCAAGGGAGACGGCGCACGCAGCAAGGCCAAGCTCATTGCCACCGGGGCTGCGGGTGAGGCGAGCGCGCAGACCTGCGTCCGCGCGCGCGCGCGCACGCGCGAGGGGGGGGCCGGTGTCGGGGAGGGTGGCGGCACGGGAATGTCTGGGAGCTGGTCGGACTTGCCGAAGGTCGGTACCAGCGGTGTCACGATCGGTCTCTGTGGAGGAGGATCGCGAAGGACGCGACTGGGCGATGCTCACAGCGAGCGGAGCGCCGGATGGCTCAATCACAACAAGCTTGCACAGCAGGGAGCACAGGTGGTGCATCTGCTCGTCATCTCTGACAGTCAGCCCATTGGAGATCCTGTCCCACGATCTCCTGTCAATGAGCCTTCAACACTTCACGAGGCCTCAAAGTGTATCTAACCTGGCACAAGCGCCGTGGTGACACCACCGCCACTTATTGATGAGTGACAGTTATCGGTGTATGTGCGGATGTATGCCTTTGTGTGTGTGTATATATTGGGGGAGCGGTGGCGTGGCGGTTATGCAACGTGATACAAGCCCGACGATCCGAGTTCTGTTGGGAATATTTGAACTGGTCCTGAATCTCCCCTAGGTCGACTCAGCCTTAAATGATTACGTGGTGTGGTGTGTAGACAGCATCACCGGGGAAAAAACGATGAGCAGATTCGATGTTGGCTACGTGCCTCCTTGTGTGCCGTGCCGTCCTTCACAAGTGCTCGCTGTTGTCAGTCAAACTGGGAGTTCAGTTGTTTCTTGATGTTGAGTATAATTGAGCGTCTTCACGTGCGTGGGGTGGGTATGGGGCGAGTCCATCCCCACTTTGGAGGAAGATTGCAAAGAAGACACAAGACGTGGCTTCTGCCCCCGTAGAATAACAGCGCAATCGGGGAGAGCAACAGTTTTCAGGGGGTTTATCGACGGCAGAGACACTGCGCGTTGACGGCGGTGGCCAACTGTTGTGGGTAATTTGCACCGACAATGCGCGGCGGTGACACCGTCGGCAAACGATCACTCGCCATTTGTGTGGCACAGCGGTAAACTGCTCGATGCCCGGCTAGCGCTCGAAAGCTCACCTCGCGGATGCCAGCTCCTCTGCCGGTTAAACGATTCCCGCTTTGTGTAGAGATCATCAATGCGTATTGAATAGAAAGACCCACGTCTGCCACAGGAATGTGGACTTTCCATCACTGCCTTTGCGCTGCAATCATAAATGAGCACCTCTCGCTACTAATTTGAGAGACAATTGTTGTATTATTGCTTTATTAATACTCTGACAATTTTTTTTTTCAAACAAGAAAAAAACGTCTCGTGTTTCCGAGCCAATGCACGAACTGCTCGCGGTGTCATAGCCAGAACCGCCGATGGCACCGCACGTCGTCATCGCTTAGTCCCTTCCACCGGACCCTGCAATCCCTGCTGAGGGATCACACGACCTCTAAGATCAACCCTAAGAGTCTCCGAAGATCGGGTCTTTGAACCTCCCCCCAGGGTCTTCCCACCCTCCATCTCGGTTTGTAATCTCTAAACATCTTGCGCCAAAGGATTTTAATCTCTAAACATCTTGCGCAACAGGTGGAAGTATCAATGTGCTTTCTTGGAGTCTGTCCACCCACGCCCACAGCAGCAATACCCTCGTCCCTGTATTTTAAGGCTGTCGGATCCTAACCCCCTTGTCGATCGATTTTTATTCCCTGTGTAGCCCCCACCCCCCCTGCTTCTTAAAAGTAACAACATGCTTTTGGCAAAAGTATAATCTCTCCCCCTCCCCCTCCCCGACCGCTGGACTCATGGAGCGCACACCAGCACTCAGCGTGCACTGGATCGACACGCTTAAAAAAAAATCTCGCGGACCTGGGTTCACAACCCGTACTTAAGCAGCCACGGCGGACGTGCGCCACATACGATCACTGCCTTTGGCACGGGCTTCTGGGCACGCCACACGCCTTGCCTCGCGTGGACGCTTCGTTGTCCACCTCCCCACCTCCACGCCTAGCCTCACTCAACCGCACGAGTCCCTTCGCGTCCCTTGGCATCCGTTGGCAGTGCCATTTGCGCACCTGACCCGACAGACTCGACCAATAAAACGCGAGCCATTAGCGTGGCTACACTCACAAGCTGCCGTTCGGAATCACACGAACGTTGGTTAAGAAGTAAAAACAACAACTAAAGGTGGGAGCGTTTTGTGTATAAGCAACGTATGATTTAACTCGTGACAAATCAGATTTTCTGCTATTAGCACGATTAAGTCTGCGCCTATTTCATCCATTCATACCGCAGCGCGTTAGCCACTTAAATACCGGTACGGCGTACTGGGCCTGTTCTGAACCGTAGCAGACCGCACCGGCTTACTTTCACCTCCGGTCCCTACCCCAGTGCCGGGCCGGCCGACGGTGCAGGCGTCGTTGCCGGAATCGACGGTGGCGGTGGTCACGTGGCAGCCGCCGGCGGAGACTCACGGCGCCCTCCAGGGCTACCGCTTCTCGTACGGGCGCGAGGACGTGGAGCCACTGTCGTCGCTCGAGTTCGCCGAGCGCCAGGATCGCCACAGCGTCACGGGCCTCCACCTGGGCGCGACCTACGTGTTCCGGCTGGCGGCGCGCAACCGCGCGGGCCTCGGCGACGAGGGCGAGGCGCGCGTCACGACGCCCGGCAGCGCGCCCAGCGGCGTCCCGCAGGGCCTGACGGCGGCGTGGCTGAGCGCCAGCGCGGCGCAGCTGCGCTGGGACCCGCCGGTGCTGGCGCGGCAGAACGGGCGCATCGTGCGCTACACGGTGGCGTACCGCGAGGCGAACAAGCGGGAGGAGGCGGAGGTGTCGTCGGCGGGCACCGGAACGATGATCACGAACCTCAAGCCGGACACCGTGTACGTGGTGAAGGTGCGGGCTCACAACGCCATGGGAGTCGGGCCCTACGGACCCACCAACACCTTCCGCACGCCCATCGTCGACCAGGGTGAGAGCAAAGCAGGAGCTTCCGGGGAGCGAACGCTGCCGCGGGTGCAGTGGGAAGGGGGCGGCTCGCGTGTTCCTACCGCTCCCCTCTCGCATCTCTCTCTACTCCCCTCCACACACTCTCCCACCTCTCCCCCCTCATTTCCCACTACTCCCCTCTACGCACTTTCCCACCTCTCCCCTCTCATCTCACTCAACTCCCCTCTACACACTCTCCCACCTCTCCCCTCTCATCTCACTCTGCTCTCCTCTACACACTCTCCCACCTCTCCCCTCTCATCTCACTCAACTCCCCTCCACACACTCTCCCACCTCTCCCCCCTCATTTCCCACTACTCCCCTCTACGCACTCTCCCACCTCTCCCCTCTCATCTCACTCTACTCTCCTCTACACACTCTCCCACCTCTCCCCTCTCATCTCACTCAACTCCCCTCTACACACTCTCCCACCTCTCCCCTCTCATCTCACTCTACTCTCCTCTACACACTCTCCCACCTCTCCCCTCTCATCTCACTCTACTCCCCTCCACACACTCTCCCACCTCTCCCCTCTCATCTCACTCTACTCTCCTCTACACACTCTCCCACCTCTCCCCTCTCATCTCACTCTACTCCCCTCTACACACTCTGCCACCTCTCCCCTCTCATCTCAATCTCTTCCCCTCCATGCATTTTCCCACCCACCCTCTCATCTCACTATCCTCCCCTCCTCACACTCCCCTCCTCTCCCTTCTCATCTCACTCTACTCCCCTCCACACACTCTCCCACCTCTCCCCTCTCATCTCACTCTACTCCCCTCTACACACTCTCCCACCTCTCCCCTCTCATCTCACTCTACTCCCCTCCACACACTCTCCCACCCACCCCTCTAATGTCACTCTACTGACCTCCATGCACTCGCCTAATGCTTTGCTACCTTTTCCCTCGAATCCCATCTTCTCTCCTCCATGCACTCTACACCACAGCAGCTAAGGCTTTCTCATAAAGGTCTGGGTCAGTGACCTGTCACTCTCTTCTCTGTTGCCGTTGTGGGTTTGAACGCCCTGCCCCGTATGCGTTCCCACAAGTGGGTCACCACTGTAGATATGCCCATGTGCCAGGAATATAAGAGCGAATCACTCGATAGCGTAGATTTTTTTATATTTAGCCGTAAGAAGATTTGTTGCATAGCTCCATCGAACTCAAAGCGCGGTCGCCATCGGTGTGGGAATCTTGAAGCCCACCAGGCAGCACGTGAGACAGCATCGGTCAAATGTGCGCACGCGTAGACACATTTCCAGCCGTGCAATCCGCTGCATGCCTGCTGACGATATTCGTCGCGTTTGCAGGGTGCTCGAGTGATGCAGCGAACACACAACGGAGCAGGAATAACGTAGCAACACGGAGTTGTGTTTCAATCACAAGCAGTTCTCCCTCTTCTTTAATAATAGACGCAACCCTGAGAGCGTTGAACAGAAGTGGCGTAGAGCGAAAGAGATGTTGCCTCTTCTGCTAGTCTTGACTGGAGCAGCCTTGGGCATCTAATTGATAACACGGACTTGCTGTTAGTCTGTAACGGCTGTATTCAGTAGCCACCCCTGACTTTACACGGAGACAGGCGGACAGGCGGACAGCCAGACCTCCAACTTTATTTTGCTCTCAGCCAGTCTTGTGGGCAGTAGAGTATGCATCTTCATAGGTTCCCTGCGAAACGGCGATGCTGCGGTAACATCGTGCAACATACGACACACGATAAATACCTTTGACAAAGTGTCATCGTACTGTCGTAAATCGTGGGTCGGATTATTTAATTAATCATACGGTAACTTAGAGTTTGTGCGTGTTAAGCGTGATAGTTACAGTAATTGCAGTCTAGTGGTCAGTGGCGAGCGTTCCTCCTCTCTCAACACGGCTATCCCAAAATAGCCGCTCGAGAGAGCAATTCTCATGCATCTTGAAGTTAACACCTATGTGATTATGGTGGTGCGCATTATAAGTGAATGTACGGTAAAGAACAGTGCCGTAAATATTGGAAGTCACCACAAAGTCGTGAGACACTGATATCGCTGTGATCCTCATTTCCAAAAAATAAACGGTGATCGTACCGTATTGCGAACGTTTATATATCGGCAACGCTCTATCCAGGCATAAGCGGAACTCGTGTCTCCCATCTCCACGTGTAAAAGTGTGTTCAGTCCATTGGCCTATCGGCTTTCCAGACCAATATAGCACCCGACAGCATTTCTACCAATTCTCGACTGCCTGGGGAAGGTGGGAATAAAACTACGCGTCGGGAAGGACTCGGCGGCACTTCAGCCATCAAGACAGCGATGATTAGACGGCATTTCGGTTCAGTTCCACCGTGTCCAGGCACCTTCAATGGGCATTCGCCGTGGCGCTGGAGGCTTTCTCATTCGCCATGGCGCTAGTGGGGATAGCAGCCGGAGCTTAAGAGAGCGAGCGCGTGCCCTGAACGTCGGGCAGTGTTGCGAGCGGCCGGGCCTGGCGTTTCTCTCTTTCACTTTAGCAGGTTTTGCAAAAAACTTCCGCGTCAAGGCTGTGATGAAGACGGCCGTTCTGTTCTCCTGGGAGACGCCGGACTCCTACGGCACGCCGTTCCGGGTGAGGGTCCCGTCGTCGCCAGAATGAATGCCAAGTCGCGATAAACCGAGTCGCGCTAAACCGCTCGGCCTTAAATGCGTTGCTGTCGACAACTGCGGGTGGGTGGCGCGGTGGCGTCGCCGTGAGTGGCGCCGCCGCCCCACAGCAAGAAGATCGTGGATGCGACTCCTGCGCGTGTGCCTGCGTGGAGTGTGAATGTTCTCCCCGTGTCTGTTTGCGTTTCTGCTGTGTACTCCGGTCTCCTCCCACAGTCCAAAAGCGCGCTTTTGTTGCTGCCTAGGTTAATGAACCCGCTAACTACACATCCCCCATTGCCTTTCGATAGACTGGCACCCCATCTTGTGCACAACCCTGCCTTGAGCCCAGTGGCTGCTGAGACAGTTTCCAGCGATTCACCTCGACCCATCCACATAATCAATCTGGTCATGACAATGAATGATGATGGGTGACGCAGTGAACAACGCCGCTGCCTCACAACAAGAAGTTCATGGGTTCGCTTTCCGGCTCGGGTGCCTTTCTGTGTGGAGTTTGCGTGTCCTCTCACTCTCTCCCCGTGCCCGTGTGGGGTGTCACAACGGGTACTCCGGTTTCCTCTCATCATCTAAAGACACGCTGCAGCCGAGGTTAATTAGCCTGCCGAGTAAATTTCCCCCCAAAATGCCCTGCGATGTACTGGCGTCAGATCCTGGGTATAGTCCCGCCTTGCGCCCGATGTCTGCCGGGATAGGCTCTGCCCCCCCCCCCTCCCCGCGACCCTGTACAGGATTAAGCGGGTATCGATGACGATGATGATGGGCGACATCCAGCCCGCGGCTGCCCACTCGAGTTAATAATAATAATAATTTCATTTAGAAAGCGCTTTTCCCCCGAGGGTCACAAAGCGCTGCATAGAGCCACGGACAGAATGGCACATCAACAACAACGGCAGAGAACGGCAAATCAGTAACAATTACTTTTTTTTTGAAATCCGAGCTGTGGTGAGAACGCCATGTCAACAACAACATCAGAACAGTTCAACTGCAAGCCAAACAGTAGCGATAAATCATAGGACATAAAGTCAGCAAAAAAAAATAATTTCTTAAACAAACAAGGAAGAAACATATGTTCCCGAGCAGGTGCGGATTGGAAGACAGCCAACATCCCAGCACAGCACCACTGAGCCGCATCAACAGTCCAAGCCGGAGGAAGGAATAAATGTTCTCAAGCAGGCGCAAGTCGAAAGAGAGCCATCTTGTTCCTCCGCCCCCCCCACCCCCTCACTCCCCACCTCACCCCACCCCCCACCCCCCATCTCCCCGCGTCAGATCCTCGTGAACAACGAGCGCAGCGTGGAGATGGAGGAGCGCGCCACGCACCGGCTCATCAGCAACCTGTCGCCGGACACCGAGTACTCGTTCGGTCTGACGCACCGCGGCAGTGCCGCGGGGGGCCTCCAGCAGGTGGTGACGGTGCGCACGGCGCCCGACGCCCTGCGCGCTCGCCCCGCGTTCGTCGGGAAGGTGTCGACGGAGGGCAGCGTCGCGGTGGCGCTGCCGGAGGTGTCCGACAACGAGCTGCACGTTCGGTTGGTTCGCGCGCCGGCGCGCCGGCGCGTCGCGGCGCTGCGTTAATCACTCGAGACACATTTCGAGACCCACCTCTCCCCTCTTACTTACTCGCGGCTCGGACAACAACATTTCGAAACTTTGCAATATTAGCCAACCAGTAACGTTTATTTAGTGTTTATTTATTTTTGATTTATTAATCACCGATGTGTGTGTGATGATGTGAAGTAGCCTTAGATAAGAGTGTCTACTAAATGATAATAATAATAAACTCCGGAGTGCAGTTGGTACGAGAGCGATGCTGAGATCGTGGCGCGCGTACGTGCGCGTGTGTGTGTGCGTGTCTGCGTGGCGATGGCTCGCCACCCCCTAGTGTGCTGCCCTGGCCTTAATGTCCGCTCGCTAAGAGCGCTTGTTTGGTCTTTGCATGCGTTCGTGCCCACCGTGCGTGTTTAGTCGACAGGGAGCGGTAGTGTAGTGGTTACAGCACTGTGCTAAAAACCATGTGACCCGAGGTCAATTTACACACGCAGCCACCGACACCAGTGATGATGATCTGAACTGGTCCTGAGCCCTCCTCTAGGTCGATTCGGTCTCAAATTAATACCTGGTCCAGCGTGTAGGGAGTAGCTTTGTCTGTGTTCCACACCTCATACGCCACAAAACACCATACCTATGTTACACACAGATTCCGCTGATTGCCTTAACTGTTGGGGTAAGTGTTGTTAGCAATTAGCACTTATAAAGGCCAGCACGGCACACGAGGGGGTGGATAGCCAGAACCATACCCCCAGTGACGATGTTTACTCACCGCGCCAGGTGCTCATTTGAGGCTGAGTGGACCTAGGCGAGACCCAAGACACGTTCAGAGAATCGTCACTGGTATCGGTGGCCGTGAGCGAGAATGAAACTCTGGTCGCCAGCGCCAGACTACCGCTCCCAACTCGTTACACACACACACACACCCACGTACACGTGGAGTGTGCTCACATTGACACGCTGATGAATGTGCCAGGCCCGTGCGAGCGCTGTCATATCACACCGGTGCCTGATCGGGGATGTTTATCGACAGCCTCATAAAGAGAGGCAGAGGCTCAAGACTCTGACCTTAGCCTGCGAGCCGCAATGAATGAAAAGGAAAAAAAGGGACATTTCTCAAAAGCCAAAGAGTAGCCAGACCCCCTCGCCAATAGTCAAACAAATGCCCACAAAATATCAAAGGCATCTCTGCAGGCATCTCTGTGCGCTGTGTACGGACGTAAACTTTGTTCATCGCGTTGGGCAGATATAGACACATGCGCGTAGTCTTTTCATCCCTTTTACCTTAGGTTATCTCATATAAAATATGAGTTCAATGTTGGTCTTATGGGTCTTTTTTAAGTTTATGAGTCCTGTGCGCATATAGAGTTTTTTGTTAGTCTGTGGGTGCTCCTCTGTGAGTCAATGAGTCCGATCTGAGTCTCTGCCTCCTATATATGTCTCGTTAATCTGTGTGAGATTTGTAAGTGTATGGTTCGCTGTGTTCACTGGCTGGTATCGTTGGTATAGTGTGGTTGGCATGGGCTCTGGTGCAATAAAAATTATAGTGACACCCTCTCCTCTGCGTGAAGGAGGTTGGCATCAGGATTGGCTTTCAACCTTAAAATTCTTTTCCAATACCCCCACTAATAGGAGGCAACCGGCCAGCCTGGGTCAAGCCAGATGCCAGCCATTTAAACCAGCAACAACAACAGTAATATCTCGTCCAGTTTCACTCCCTTTTCGTTTCCCATCTCCTGGGCCAATCCGGCCTTTGGCATCCCCGTGCAGTTGCACCGCCTGCACACTTGCTAGCCAGAGCGCTGCTCGGTGCACGTAGATAGATATTTATTATCGCAGCGGAAAGTACCCAGTGAGCTTTGAAGCTCTGGATGCGAGATTCCTTTGTCACAAACAAACGTTCTGCGACACAACAAACGGACGTGACCTGATCCCCCCGCGTGAACACGTGTGTAAGTGTGTGCGTCTGCGTGCATGGGTTGCGCGCGCAGGGCTTACTACCTGGTGGTGGTGCCCCTCAAGAGGCTGGGGAATCGCGCACAGATCCCCTGGGACACTCCTGACCAGATGGAGCTGGACAAGGTGAGAGGCGGTGGTTGTTATATTGAACGTTGCCTGTGCCGTGACGGCATGGTTGAGTCTCAAGGTGGCCGTGCTAACTCCCCTGACCCACACGTACCTCTCAGACTTTACATAGTTAACACTGACCCACACGTACCTCTCACACTTTACATAGTTAACACTGACCCACACGTACCTCTAACACTTTACATACCTAACACTGACCCACACGTACCTCTAACACTTTACATAGCTAACACTGACCCACACGTACCTCTCACACTTTACATAGTTAACACTGACCCACACGTACCTCTCACACTTTACATAGTTAACACTGACCCACACGTACCTCTAACACTTTACATAGCTAACACTGACCCACACGTACCTCTCACACTTTACATAGTTAACCTTAACCCACACGTACCTCTCACACTTTACATAGCTATCACTGACCCACACGTACCTCTCAGACTTTACATAGTTAACACTGACCCACACGTACCTCACGTACCTCTCACACTTTACATAGCTAACCTTAACTCACACGTATCTCTTACACTTTACATAGCTATCACTGACCCACACGTACCTCTCACACTTTACATAGTTAACACTGACCCACACGTACCTCACGTACCTCTCACACTTTACATAGCTAACCTTAACTCACACGTATCTCTTACACTTTACATAGTTAACACTGACCCACACGTACCTCTAACACTTTACATAGCTATCACTGACCCACACGTACCTCTCACACTTTACATAGTTAACACTGACCCACACGTACCTCTCACACTTTACATAGTTAACACTGACCCACACGTACCTCTCACACTTTACATAGTTAACACTGACCCACACGTACCTCACGTACCTCTCACACTTTACATAGTTAACACTGACCCACACGTACCTCTCAGACTTTACATAGCTAGCACTGACCCACACGTACCTCTCAGACTTTACATAGTTAACACTGACCCACACGTACCTCACGTACCTCTCACACTTTACATAGTTAACACTGACCCACACGTACCTCTAACACTTTACATAGCTAGCACTGACCCACACGTACCTCTCACACTTTACATAGTTAACACTAACCCACACGTACCTCTCACATTTTCCATAGCTAGCACTTACCCAGACCAACCTCTCACACTTTACATAGCTAGTACTAATCCACACGTACCTCTCACATTTTACAGTTCTAACACTGATTTACCTCTCGTGCTTTCCATAGCTAGCACTAACCGTGGCACATATTGTACCCCTAACGTTTTTCTTAGGTCATTCTAAAAGGTTCCTGCCCTCCAGAGAAGGTTTGAAAATAATAATAAATTTAATAATGATAATGGAGAGTGCTTTTGAAGTGCTCTATTAGCAATACTGCACAATGGGTGTGTACTCAATCACTCTCCGAGCGGTGATGTTTACACGCGACACCAGGTACTAATTTGAGGCTGAGTCGACCTAGGGGAGGACCAGGACCAGTTCAAACAGTCGTTTCACGGTAGAGATGATATCAAATAGGTGGGTCTCAAGCAGTCTACGTAAGACAGATTGAGATTTCCTAATTTCATAAGGCACAAGGTCGTTCCAAATCAAAAACAAGATTTGTACGATTTATAACGCACCGCGCAAATCCCACGTCTGGTCATGGACGATACGCGGCTATAGAGGCGCGAGGAAATTGCAAGGAGAGGGAGAGGGGGCAGGCAGCCGTTTCGCAGGCCGGCGCCAACACTTTCCTGATACTACGTCCTGTATATTCTGACGTTATCGGGCAATTAATGAGATTGTTATTTATTTTACGGGAGAAAACTGGAGAACATGAAGGAAACGCACGCAGAACAGGGTGAGAACACTCAAACTCCGCACAGTAAGGTACCCGAGGCAGGAACTGAACCGCCTCGGACGGAACTTTCCGTGAGGAGCAGATGCCACCGTTGTGCCACCCTGCAGCCCAAAAGCAGTGGGCGAGCAGCCACAGAAATCAGCTCAGCGAATCAGCATCTTACACGCAACTTGTGACAGCATGATGCCGATTACAATCCAGTCAGTCAGTAACAGCACTCGCTTTATCGACTACTATTTGACGTTGTGCTTGTTTGGTTCAGTATCAGTACCCGCTTAATCCTATACAGGGTCGCTGGGTGCCGGAGCCTATCCCGGCAGACAGAGGGTGCAAGGCAGGGCTGTACCCAGAATGTGATGCCAGTACATCGCAGGGTACTTTTTTTGGGGGACAATTTCCTCAGCAGGCCAATTAGCCTGGACAGCAGCGTGCCTTTCGATAGTGGGAGGAAACCGGAGTACCCGGCCAAACAACCACGCGGACACGTGGAGAGAGAGAGAGAGAAAATGCAAACTCCACACGGAAAAGCACCCAAGCTGGGGAACTGAACCCAGATCCTTCTTGCTGTGATGCAGCAGCGCTGCTCACTGTGCCACCACCGCCCCCGCCCCCCCGCCCATTACAAGCGATCCTGGCTCAGCGCTCGCTGTGTGAGCCGAGCGTGTGTCCAGCTGGAAGGAACCGTTCAGCTATGTACTCATTTTAACAGTCCGCCAGCGGAGAGGGGTCAAGCAAGTTACAACATCTCAGGGCACCAGGGCGCAAGTTAGTCAGGGCAGTTAACCTAGGCGGTGTGCGCTTGGGCTGCGGGAGGAGGCTGGAGTACCCGGCAAAAAAACAAATTGCAGGAAACCAGCATCCAGAGCTTGAAAGCTCACTGGGTATTTTCTCCTTTAATAAGAAAAATCTATCGATCTCTCACCGGGAGAGCGTGCAAACGCCACACAGAAACTAACCTGAGCCAGGACTCAAAGCCATGCCCTACTTATTATGAGGCTGCAGTGCTGCTCACTGCAATGCCATCGTGCCGTCCTCTCCCTCTGCGATGCGTTACACGTGAGTCGTTATGCACACCGGTGGACCCGAACACTAAATCCGCACTCCGAGCACATGGGCAGGATCTGCGTTAATAAGGCGTTCGGGGAATATGACTTTTGTGTTCCCGGTCGGTGCGTCTTGGGGTTACTTATAATATTAGAGGTGGACTTATGTATCCTTAAACGTGATGGGGTGAACGACCTCCTGTATAGTACCAGTTTTCACGGCTTCATCTGTGATGAGAGCTCCTCTCTGTAGCTTCTCTACGGGGATAGTCGGGTAGAGCATTGCCTCTCTCTCTCTCTCTCCTTCACAACATTGGAGGCATCATTAGGTGTCCTGAATGGTTTCGCTGAAACCTGTTGTATCATCTCTGCAGTGCACGAGCCTGTCCTTCTGATATTAAAAGTGGCCTTCCCGGAGGAACGGCACGACATACCTTCTGTATTTATTGCAAACCGACTCGCCTTCTCCAGCGATGTTTGCCGACTGAGTTCCCCACGGCCGTTCTGCTTCCTACACACCCTACGCTCTGTTCGCACGCACCCTCTCTGCCTCCCTGTGCACCCTCCCACGTGTCCGTGCCGGGCTCGCTCCCCCCCGCTCCCCCCCTGCCCCCCCCGCCCCCCCCGCAGCTGCTCGACACGCTGCGCGACCGTCGCAGCGTTCGAGCGGCGCGCCGCCGCCGCCGCCGCCGCTCGGCCCCCGGCTTCTCGCGGACGGGCCCGAGCGCCGGCGGCGACAGCCGCGACCGGTGGCAGCAGTGGCGGCGGCAGAGGCAGCGGTGGTCTCAGCGGCGGCGGCGGCGCTCCTCGGCGGGCGACGCGGACGGGGAGTGGGCGCCGTACGTGGCGGCGCGGCTGGCGGCGCTGCCGCCCAAGTTCGCGCTCGGCGACGAGCGGAGCTACGACGGCTTCTACAACCGGCGGCTCGAGCCCGGGCGCGACTACACCTTCTTCCTGCTCGCGGCCGTCAACGCCAGCGAGCCGGTGCGGGGGAGAGGCGCGCGCCGCGGCGTTTGAGAGCTTGATCTCGGCCGGCGTTTGTTTCCGTATAGCCGTGTCGAGCGTTCCTCCTCGCTCCTCGGTGGTGTTTCTCCTCCCACGTCGCAGGCATCACGTCGGGCTCCCAGCGTGGGACGGGAAATGTCACAGGGAAAAGAGGGGTGCTCGAAATGGCTATTCAAAAAGCGTTGCTATTGAGAGAAATGTTCATACATTGAGCCATGAAAACCTACATCTGTACGCTCCGCGTTGCTTAGATCTCCTCTGTTGGCTCAATGCTCTGCTCGCCTGCATGCCAAGTTCTCACAGCATGCCGCGGATGCAATGGTTGCATCGCATGATTATGAATGCCGGTCATGACTGCAGGCGGGAGACCTTCATCCAGCAGTTGATTGATCGTGGCTGGTGATGATGGTGAAGATACGTAGAGCAGTTTTTAAAAAGGACCAATCCCTCCACCGAAATGGTTATCTTTTACGATGTGACACCGTGTTCAGTGACAGTATCACATCCAGCAAATCTGCCGAGGCAGGTCAGGAGAACCATCTCAACTCTCTGTCCCTCTCCAAAGCTCAAGGGCCGTAGCGTGGAGTGCGTGGGCTTCGTGTGGAGGGTTGTCAGGAGATTGGATGAGAAGGAAGGAGCTGAATCTCGACTGGAGCAAAGGTCTGAAGAAGAAACGTTTTATCTTTTTCTCCCCCAATCGTAGTTTTGTGCCGTCTTTGGTTGAAAGGTGCTTTGAAAATCTAAGCTATTATTAGCAGAAATGCAAGTATTAATATCTCTAACGTTTATCTATTGTTATTATTATCTAAGAGGGCGGCACGGTGGCCCAGTGGGTAGTGCTGTCGCCTCACAGTAAGAAGGTTCCGGGTTCGAATCTCGGCTCGGGTGCCTTTCTGTGTGGAGTTTGCATGTTCTCCCCGTGTCCACGTGGGTTTTTGCCAGGCACTCCGGTTTCCTCCCACAATCTAAAATCATGTTGCCACATAGGTTAATTGGCTCGCAGACTAAATTACCCTCAGTGCCCGGTGATGGACTGGCATCCCATTGGGGGTATATCCCTGCCTTGTGCCCTGTGTCTGCCGAGATAGGCTCTGGCTCACTGCGACCCTGTACAGGACTAAGTGGTTTCTGACAATGAGATGAGATTTTCTAAGGTTGGTCTGCTTCCCTTCTTTTGCCAAGTCTCTGTGCTAACTGTTGTGAACTTCACGATTACATTAATAACACAATGTGTAGCGCGTGCAAATGCGACGTCAAGTCATGGACGAGACATGGATACGGCGGCGCGAAGAAACCACGGAAAGGAGGGAAAGTCAGCCAGGCAGTAAGCCAGCGCCAACCCGCCATTCACTGCTTCATTATATATTATGATGTTATCGAGCAAAATTAATTAACAAGTGTTATTTGGTTGTGAACCCAAAGGAAACCCCTCGTAGAGCAAGGGGAGAACGCACGAACTCCGCACAGAAAGCGCGCGAGGCAGTAGTCGAACCGCCTCGGGCAGGACTTTGCTTCTGCGAGGCGCCGATGTTACCGCTGCACAGACAGCCCTGCCGCCCGTTCCGCACGAACGAGTCCGGCATTGCGCAATAGTCCGTTCGCCTCGCCGTTGCTCGCGCCTGGTTTTAATAAACATTTCCTCGCCCGCTCATCCTTTACGCCTGCGCCGCCAGTGCCTCACTGGCGGGAC
>JAZEWT010000019.1:6055843-6087692 GCA_036362905.1 Mordacia mordax | reverse complement strand
CTCGACCCCGGGGGGATGCGGTGCGCTCGGCGACGCGGGAGCGCAACCCCGCCAGTGCCGCCACGGTCGAGCGTCGCGCGGCCGGACGCACGGGCATAATAACGATGACGATCAAGAGAGGGCTCGCGTGGCGCCCGGTGAGCGACGGTCCGCGATGCTGCCGTACGTGAGCGGCTCGCGTGTCGCGGTAGAGGCGATGTTGAAGATCTGGGTTTTTGAGTCGGACGTCACAAGATACCGCGTCTCTCCAAAAACAAGGGACCGGCAACTGCAAAATCCCCCGGAAACCGCAACATCCCCGGCAACCGCAGAATCCCCCGGAAACCCCATAATCCCTGGAAACCGCAAAATCCCCGGCAACCGCAAAATCCGCGGCAATCGCAAAATCCGCGGCAACCGCCAAATCCCGCTCAGCAATTTCATTCGGTGTCTTGGCTGTGGATGCGACTCTTGACCCGTGTGGACGTCCTCTTCCCCCACCTCCTCCCATCCACCTCCTTCTGCTCCTCCTCATCCTCTGCCTCCTCCTCCCCATCTTGCACCGCCCCTGTTTCACCTCCACCTTTATCTCTTCCTCCTCATCCTTCTCCTCCTGGCTCTCCTCCGCTTACTTCGTATCCTCCTCGTCCTCCTCATCCTCCTCCTCCTCCTCAACCCCCTCCCCTGCCTCCTCCTCCCCGTCCACCTCCTCCGTCCACCCCCTCCGCCACGTAGGCCGTGTACGTGACGAGCCCCTACTCGGAGCCCATCCTGCTGGACGTGCACACGCTGGGGTTGGTGCGCGACGAGGAGGAGGGGCTGCTGTGGGTGGTGGGGCCGGTCATCGCCGTGCTCATCATCATCCTCGTCGTCATCGGCATTCTGCTGTACAAGAGGTGCGCGCCGCCGCGGCCCCGCGCGCGCGCGCGCCTGCGCGCCGCCGTCGTCACCCGCGGTGACGGCGCCGTCGTAGGTCCGGCCGCTCACGACGCCGCTACGACCGGGAGGGAAACGTCCCCCGTCCACAGTGGGGGTCCAGTTGTATTTTAACCCCCTTAAAATTGACCCCCAAGCATTTTGTTCTGCTCATTCATATCTGTTTTGAAATAACTCCCACTTATTTATTTCTGAATTATTTTTTTTTTAAGTTTGCGTACGTGTCATTTTATGTGTTGCTTTACACTTCGCTGCGTGAATGGAGAATACAAATTATAAAGAAAGCTGAGTGTGCCCTAATACGCACCCATTGGTATGCAGTATAATAATGTAACGTTTCAGACACTTAAATGGGGGGTCACAAGACATGTGGACCACCTTGGAGACAGTCCGAAGAGCTTTCACTCGTTTGTTCATGTCACAAATTACTGAGACATAGATAATAATAATTGTTCTCTTAGAGCGCTTTTCACCCGGGGGTCACCAAGCACTGCACAGAGTTGTGGAGAGAACGGCATGTCAGTAACAACAACAACAATGATATATAAACGGCAAATCAGTAACAATTTTTAAAAAATCTGATGGGTTTGATTTGGCTGCCAAGAGCGTGAATTGAGCTGACATACTGGCATAAGTGTAAATAAAGACACCTAGCGGAGACAATCGTCGATAGAAGGACAAAAAGGGGAGAGTCGAGCCTGGACTGAAACAGGGGGATCGTTCCACTCTTGCCAACTGAAATAGCAGACAGTGGGAGCAGCAACAGAGAGTGAGAGGGCGACTTCCCATTGAGCAACAAATTTCGATAGGGTGGGGGTGGGGGGCGCAGCCTTCACAGAAGGCGCCGGGCACTGGAGCCATACCCTTGCCGGTCACGGGTCACGAACCGACTCGATTGATGCTCGCGCCAACGCACCACGCGCGCGTACGTAGACAAGCAGCGGGCTCGGCGGCCAGCGCACGGTGGTGACCACAGCAACACGGCGAGGGTGGACAGCGCGGCCTGGGCTGTCAGCGGATCTCAGCTGAACTGGGCTTGAGCAGGGGATCGTTCAGGTCTAGAGTGCACAGTTTACGACTCTGGGCCAGGTCTGGCGCAGAAAAAAATGTTTTCGGCAAACGAAGGCTGATCAAAAATCAATCACATTTTTTAACATTTTAAACCAATTTAAACTATGCTCATATGTATGCTCCTGTTTGGGATGTAGGCGCATACCTCTGTAACGTGCTGTGCTGACTTGGGTTTTCACGGTCCCATGTGTGAGAATCCCTCTCCGTAGATATTCGTTCGGGATAGCTGCCTCAAGTGTTCTTTTTCAACCTCCGAGGTGAAGCATCGCGGAGCAGAGAGAAGGAACTCTCGACACAGCTATCCTGAAAGAACAGCTAGGAACGCCGTAGCCCATCGTGAATTTTGCCCGCAAGGGGAGGGGTGGAGATGGAGTTGTAGCGGGGGTCATGACCAGTTTGTGGCCCTTTTTCTGGTTATTTCATCTGGAATTGACCCTCGTGAACAACAAATTGTGCACCACTGGCTGAAGCAGAATCGGAGAGTAGAGGAGACCACTCACCTAAAGTAGATGTGGGGATGGTGTCTCGTTAGTCAGGGCCGGGGTGCAAAGACCAAGCTGTGTGGTGTATCGTTCTAAATGCTTGCAACCATCCGGGCTACAAATTGACCCATTTCCCAGTGCTGTCTGCATGGATTTAGGTTCGGTTCATTGCCACTTTTGGCTTGAACTGGATTAGGCCATGTGCCGGCCACAATGGGGAAACGCGCTATGCTCGCCGAATATTTTCTTGCGTGTCACGCGTCTTGCGAACGCCCCATTTTGAAGTGGAAATTAAGCCCCGACTGCGAGTGAGTTGCGGCGGCTGCACCTCCACCATGCCCTCTCTTCTAAATTTAAGTACCCGTTTTGTTGCTCAATTATAATTAGTGGCCCTAGCTGTGAAGTGCATTTTTATTTATTATTTAAATGCTCTTTTTGTAGTTGTTGTTGCTAGCAGAGCTTCAACTTTTATTTATTTTTTACACATACACAGTGGGTCACGAAATGCATGAAACATTTTCCCAGTGAGAGACTTTAACCCTTGAGCATGCTAAAACATAGCCTTTATTGTCTTGTGGCATGCTCACCTGTCCTATTGTGGCATTGCTGCACTTGTCATATCCATCCTTCCCTTGCTGTTATTTACATTCTCCACAACATTGTTTTTGTTGCCGTCGGTTTAAACGGCCGGCATCCAGGTTGACCCGAGTTGGCTGATTGCCCCACAATTATGGTAATATTACAGTAGAACTTCACAACCGGATGCCTTTCTTGACGGCAACCTCCTTGATGTAGAGGGTCTTTGGAAAGTTGTCTGGAACCTCCCCCAAGACCTATTCACCGTGGGAGATCCTACCAGGAGTGCTAGACTCCAGAACTGTTCATTGAGGGAGACACTAGCAGGAATGTTGGCTCCCAGACCTGTTTGCCAAGAGGGACCCGAGCAGATGTGCTGGACATCAGATAACATGGCTCTTGGGTTCATTGAAACACGCAAACCCCTCCTGCACTACAATAGGGTTACAATTCGTGAGGAGCTATGTTCTCCACAATGACACGAAGAATTATTTTGACTTGCATATAACTATTCAATTATACGTCAAACTTGGACCCATAGCTTAGAGAGAGCTTGCGTTTAAATATGCAGTAGATCACTACCATTGATTCCAGCACAGCGGACTCTGCTTGAGTCTGAAACAGAACCAGATTTTCGTACTCAATCATTGCTGCTGAAATTTGCCACCGCTGGGAATCGTTCGAAGCCTATGGGTTGTGCAATGAATGCTTTTATTACGAAACATATACATGATGGGGGCGACACGGTGGCCCAGTGGGTAGCGCTGTCACTTCACAGCAAGAAGGCCCCGGGTTCGAATCTCGGCTCGGGTGCCTTTCTGTGTGGAGTTTGCATGTTCTCTCCGTGTCTGCGTGGGTTTTCGCCGGGCACTCCAGTTTCCTCCCACAGTCCAAAAAACATACTGCTGCATAGGTTAAGTGGCTTGCAGACTAAATTGCCCGCAGTGCCCGGTGATGGACTGCCGTCCCATCGTGGGCATATCCCTGACTTGCGCCCTGTGTCTGCTGGGATAGGCTCCGGATCCCCGCGACCCTGTACAGAACTAAGCGATTTCTGACAATGAGATGAGATAAATGATGGAGGCGTCTGGTTTTATGAATGTTATTGTTCATATTGACACAACGATGCTAATGATTAATATTCCTATTTTGTTTAGCTTTCAGTCGAGTGAGTGTGTTCACGGTCTTTTTTCCATACGTGCCTCTGGACGTGCACCGCATGACTTATGTTATTTTTTTTAAACAAAGGGGTCCGCGGAGCTTAGCAATGCATGTGTTTGACGCATCATTAATACATTTCAAGTAACAGAGTGTTGCTTTGGTTTTGTTATCCTAATGGGCTTTGCCTATTCACCTGTGTGCTGTTTTTGTTTTCATTGTCGCTGGGCAGTGAGCCAGGAAGGTAAGAATTCGCAACAATTAAAAAAAAATTGTACATTTTGACTTTTGCGCCATTTGTGCCACACGAGGCCATCATGAAGGCACTGTGCTTCACAGATGGGTATTGTCGACAAATAGGAGGCGATGTCGCTGCGTGTTTTTAACCAATCATCGTCGTCATTCATCCCATCACTGAATTTACATATTCATATAAGTAATGTTTATATGATACAACTCACAGTGACTACATTCTGCTGGTCGTATATGTGTGCCTGTGAGCGTGTGTGAAATTGCAGGTGTGTGTGTGTACGTGTGCACCTGTGTCTGTGTGAATAGAGGGAAAATTTCTATTCAATCTCTTTTCCATTATAGAGCCACACATGCAGGCCACACTTGAAAAATGCAATCCTCTCTCGAATCGAAGACTTCATAAACTAACAGAGCTAAGCCTTGCAAGTGATGCACAATAAATATTTTCCTTTTCTCGTCCAAATCTCGCCCGTAAAAAAGCATTCCCCGTTGAAAGATTTTCACACAAACGTAATCGGAGCACACGGCCATGCACACGTGCAAATAACATCCGAGTGTTCGGGTGTCTTTTCTGGACACGTGCTGCGCAGCAATCAAAGGATAAATTCATTCAGACAGCGGTTTGAAAAATAAAAAAAACATTCGTTTTGAAGCCCAGCATTCGGTGCCAGGCTGACGATTCATGTTCCTTCAGCTGCTTGCCAATTTTATCCGGGGTTGAGCAAAACGCGGCGGTTGCGGCGCCGCGGCGCCGCGGCCTCGCGAGCCTCGCCGCTGTTGCCGCCGGGCTCACTGTGGCAGTGAACAAACGCACGTTGGGAGAGCTTGCGAAATCCATGCGTGTGCATGATTTGTCTTCCTGGCTTCAGAGGTTGTGCGTGTGGCTCTTCACAGCTTTCATGTAGCGCTTTGCGACCCTCGGGTGAAAAACCCTCTATAATTGCAATTATTATTATTATTATTGTTACGTGTTTTTGTTTGTGTTTGCCGATGTACGTCGATGCCTGTACCAGTCTGTCAACCCACAATGGCATAATCCACGGCCAAGGCCCTGGATTATTATTCATGCTTTCAGAGTCCCCGACACTGTGCTCACAATCATTAAGGACCTTCGCGAATGTTTGTAGGCCCGGGGTAAAGCTGTGTGGCCAAGAGTCCGAGTCATTCCTTATTCACCTTGAGGTGCGACAGGAATGTACCCTGGCTCCTACATTTTTTTTAAATCTTTTTTTTTTACCACTACATAATGCGAAGAGATGTGGCGCGCAAAGATTCTGAACCAAATGCGATTGCCGAAGACTGGTACCGGTGGTGTCAAATTCGGCGTCAATGCACGAGGCCTGTGAGGGATGCCGCTGGGCAGTTTGGGAGGCAAGGCCCGCAGCAATGCTCGGGGTGCTGGGTGGTTAAAACACATCAAGCTGAAGCAGTCGGGAGCACGGGAGGTGCATCCGTCGGTCATCCTCCGTCAACCAGAAACATCTGGGTTTGTCGTGTGACCTGCCAGTGAGCTGCCAATACATCACGAGGCCTTAAAGTGCACCTAACCTGGCACAAGCGCTGTGATGGTGATGTCACCACGGATGGTGGCTGCTGTGTGCGCTTGCGCGCTTGACACGTGAAGCCCTAATTGTCAATCCTAACGCCGGAATAAGGTCTCCCCCAGAGCCTGCTGACTGCGTGGTTAGATATTCAATCATACTCCACTGCGCCGGTCAGTGACGCGCGCTCGCCGTGACGAAAACAAAGACAAAAAAGAGTTGGGCTATTTCTGCTGCGTTGCCGTCTGCTGCCTCAGCGTATTCTTCGTGCTGACGCACGCATATTCAATTCACCCTTTGTGCGTGCGCGTGTGTGCGCGCGTCTGTGCGCGAACGACACTGCGTGCGTGTCCGTGCGTGCGTTTTACAACGAAACCCCCCCACCACAATCCAGAAAGCGCCGCGAAGGGCAGGCGGCCAAGGGAGGAGGAGGAACCGCTGGCTTTCCCAGCAACAAGGATGCCCCGACGCCCAACCACTCGGACCCCGTGCAGCTGCGACGTCTCAACCACCAGACCCCAGGTCGCAATGCCCCTCCTCCGCTCACACTTGCACTCATTATCGGTGACCGCTAACCCAGGGAGGTCGGAGCCGCCCGCGCTGGCAAACACAGGCAGGGCACAAGTCAGGGCTATACTCGCATGCGATGCCAGTTCATCGCGAAGTCCCATGGGTAATATAGCCAGTGGGCCTGTTAACATCGCCAGCAGCATGTCTTTGGACTGTGGGAGACAACCGAAGTACTTGTATGACTCATCATTCTCATCCAAAGAAATGTATCTTGAAGCTGGTTTAAGGTATATTAATAATAATTGCACATCTAAAGCACTTTTCACCCGAAGGTCACAAAGCGCTGCACAAAGCTGTGGAGAGAACGGCGTGTCAGCAACAACACGATCATACCGGAACTACAACAGAGCCGCGTTAATAGTCCTAGCCAGAGGACTTGAAAGCCCCAGGGAATAAGTATAAAGGTGCAACCCTGCAAATGTCTTGCTAGTGCCACTGCTAGCTGTAAGGGTTTCACGAGAAGCCACTTTAGAAATCCTTTCTCAAAATAAGGTATTTGGTCGGAGCTTTATTGGTCGTAATTTTCTTAGTGCATTATCACGTATAAATAACGTTATTATAAACGGGACACAGCAGTGGTTGGGAGATAGACAAGAACCCGAAAACAAATGTGGATCAGCCAAACGTCATGCTCTATTGTAAATGTTGTGATTTGCAACGCACCAGCGTGTAGCTGTCTAACACACCAGCGTGCCGTTCTCTTAACGCCAGCATACCACTAACACATCTGCGTGCTGCTCTCTAACACACTTGCGTGCTGCTAACACAGGCGCTCTAAAGCAGTAAATAATTGACACAGCCTGTTCACGTGAAAAAACCTTAATCATTGACTGCTGTTGGGTTTAGGTGGGTGTTCAATGATTTAACTTTTACAAGTCCCGTCCCTAAAGTACTTTATTATGTATAGCATTGGTCGCCGCAGCTTTCACGTGAAATGCGGAATTGTAGCAGTGACCACGGATACCCGCATTTTAAGTTAACAAGGAGTAGGTCAGTGAGCACACTCGCTGCTCACAGAACTTAACGCGGCCAGGTCTATCGCAAAGCTATTCAATAACGCATCGTCCACTGGATTACAGGCTCCCCTCTTGGTTATTATTAATCGTCACTCACGCAAAACTAATTCCAGATTCTTGACGTGCGGTGCGAATTGCCGCTGATCCATCACCTGAATTCCTGGGTGTTTTGGAAAATGGTTGGAAGGTGAAAGGATATATCAGATAGGAAAAAAACACACACAATACCATATTTGGTTGTCTTGCTTTTCACAACAGCTGCGACCTGAAACTCCCTGGGTGTGGCCCACGTTTCCTTCCGTAGAAGGTGGTCAGGGAACCCCATGCTGCTTTCTTGTAAAATATGAACGTAAAAGTTGAAAAGGTAGATTTAAAAAATCTCATCTCATTGTCAGAAACCGCTTAGTCCTGTACAGGGTCGCGGTGAGCCTGTGCCTATCCCGGCAGACACAGGGCGCAAGGCAGGGATATACCTACGATGGGACGCCAATCCATCACCGGGCACTGCGGGCAATTTAGTCTGCAAGCCAATTAACCTATACAGCAGCATGTTTTTTTGGACTGTGGGAGGAAACCGGAGTGCCTGGCGACAACCCACGCAGACACGGGGAGAACATGCAAACTCCACACAGAAAGGCACCCGAGCCGAGATTCGAACCCGGGACCTTCTTGCTGTGAAGCGACAGCGCTACCCACTGGGATAAAAATGGGAAACTAAAATAAGATTTATGACTGCTTCTAAGAGCTGCTGTTTCGGCAGAGCCACGTCATCATGCATCGGGCCGTGAAAACCTGCTCTGATGTTGTTGTTGTTGTTGATGACATGCCGTTCTCTCCACAGCTCAGATTTGTAACCAAAAAAACGTTGTTGTTGATTTTCCGTTCCTATGTCGTTGTTGTTGCTGACATGCTGTTCTCTCCACAGCTCTGTGCAGCGAATTTGTGACCCTCTGGTGAAAAACATCAGTAAAATAAAAAATTAAAACTCTGCTAAAAGTCGTGCAAGTAATTGTAAACACAATTCGCAATTGTAAAGCATCGTAACCCCAAGGACTCAAGGCACTTCGCAGACAACACAAGTGAAACGATGAAAGCTTTACAATTTCCTAAAGTGATCAAATGGTAAAAAGGGATAAAGTGTGGGTATGCCCATCTCTGCCAAGAAGTTTGACCAACTTGGAAGAGTAGGCCAAATAACCTTCTTCATCGGGGCTCCTAGAGCTCTGTCTAATGAAGGCCCATCCACCGGCATTGACTTGTCCAGGTTATTTAAGGGCTGCACTTTTACCTTTTTTTTGACGATGAATGAATTAGCTGTGTCAGATCGTCGCGATTCAGGGATGCGGTTCAATCCAAGCATGGCTAAATATTTGACATCGTGACGCCCACCAGGGTAAGGTTTGAACTCGAACACCACGATGCGCATCACAGCCTTCAGCGGCTGGATGGGTCATGTGAACCCACTGCCGTTACGGTACACTTCGCTGAGGCATGACGGTCGTTGTGCACGCGTTTCGTTGCGTTGATTGCGGCAAATGAATCAGGGACGCTGGCAAAGAAACTGGAAGAAAAGAAAGTTCTGAATGAAGCACGGAGATGGAGTTGCGACTCCCATCTCATGCACCCTTCTCTGCAGAATTCATGTGTTCTCCCCCTTTTCTGCGTGGGTTTCGTCGAGGGTCGCCGGTTTCCTCCCACAACTAAAAATAAAACCCCACTTATTTATTGGCTGACACCATCGAAATGTACAGGAATAAAGTGCCTCGTTGGTTGGTGCCAGCCCATCGCAAAGCCGCCTCCCCTCCACCTCTCTGTACTTTTCTGCAGCAGGTGAGAGCTAATGTATAAATGTATCAAATTATTATTCAGTGGTGTGGTTGGCACAGGGTGACGCGGTGGAGCAGTGAGGAGCGCTGTTGCCTCGCAGCAAGAAACCCCGAGTTCAGTTCCTGGCTCAGTTGCCTTTCTGTGTGGAGTTTGTGTCCTCTCCCCGCGTCCGTGTTGCTGCCGAGGCTAATTGGCTTGCTGAGTTATTTTTCCCCAATGTCTCTTCGATATATTGGCGTCACATCCTGGGTATAGCTCCGCCTTGCTCCCTCTGTCGGCTGGGATAGGCTCCGGCCCCCCGCGACCCTGTACAGGATTAAGCGGGTCCCGATACGGATTGTCTGGTTGGCACAGAAAGACAGAGAGGATTAGCCTCATGTGCAGGAGCGATATGGATTGTGGGCACTGCAAGACCGTGAGAGATGGTGACGGTGTGTGGACGCATTCATCCAGCATCGTGAGATCATGATTCATGAGGACCATGATCATGAGCTTAGGAATCGATGTTAATTGATTGCGTGAACTGTCGCAATCATGGCAATTACAATCGCAGGCTTTTAATCATTTGCACCGGTTCGATGGAAAATGGCTTCGTGTGCACTTACATTGTTTTCTTTTGTAAGTAACACCAGCTGCTTTTACACAACATAAAACAATCAGAAGTTTTGAAGAGTAGGCCAACAAACAACCTCTGGAGAGACTTTAGGGCTCACTCTAGTGGAAGTCCTTCCGCCTAGCAGTGGCGCCAGCGAGCAATTTCAGGGCTGCACCTTTACCTTGTGCTTAATAAATATCTGCCCCTATTAAGCACACGATGAGGTTAATCTAATACGTCATTGTCTTCTTCAAGGGCAACTGATCAGCGGTGTCAAGATGCACCGGTCATTGTGACCAATGTTGTTGGTGTCACCACAACCCCACTATTGATGGTTTACTTTCCTTACATTAATTCCTGCCGCTGTGATCCGTGTAACACCAAATATTTAATTAATGAAATGTCTGTACCCTTAGAATCCTGCAGAGGATTGCGGTAAAGTCACAGCTGATCCCGGCAGACAAGGGGTTGGAGAGAGGGCTATACCCCGGACGAGTTGCCAGTCCATGACATGAGATCAGAGGCAATTTAGTCAGACCTCGGCGTTAAGACTTTGGACTATGGAATGTCAGCCGCAGGAGGGAAACACGGCAGGAACATGTCAACCTCACGCAGAAAGGCACCTGAGCAGGAGATCGAACCCACAGAGTCTATGCTTGAGGCGGAGGGAGGTCTTCATCCAGTAACGGATAGACAACGGCTGATGTCGATAATGATAATGACGATCTATCTTTGGAGTTCACGTACACAGACCATAAGAATCCGATAGCACAATCAACAAACAAACCATATGCTAAATCACAGTAAAGTTGGCGGAAAAAAGTAGCGATTTATTTCTTCCGGACCCGACAAAGAGAGTTCATTTTTCATTAATATGATTATTGCTATTATTGAGACGTACAACTTTTACCTTAAATATTGTAGTATTGCGGCCTCACGCGCACCCGCGTGCCCTCGCATGCCGATGAAGCGAGCCTCGCTCGGCAAACCGCTCATCCTCCTCCGCCCCCCCCCCCATGCATTATGGATGCCCCGACAGAACGCAGTGGGCGCTTGCTGCTCGCTATCATTGCCGCGCAACCGCTCACCGCTCCGCTACAAATCAAACCTGTCTGACATCAATAAACCATGGCGTTCTTGCGTGACACCGCCTAATCCCCTCGCGTCACCTGCACGCGCCCGCACAAGTGTGGAATTATACGATGGGGCTCGCAGAAAATAGCCAAAGGGCAAATAAAAATTTTAAAATCCCTCGCCTGATTGAGAGGGTAGGGGTCGGAGGAAACTAAATAGCTTTTTTACATGGCCATAGTTTTTTTCCTAGAATTTTTTTTTACTTTATGTAATCCACCTCCTAATTGGCCGTGGCGTGTGTCCCCACCGACCTGGAGCGCATTGGGTAAAGGAGCAACCGTGCAATCGCTTGCTCACGACACTGCTGGCGGAAGGGCTTCCAAAAGAGTGAAGCGTCAGCGAGCAACTGTCGAGGGCGTTGTGCCCGAGACCTCTTCGATGCGGTAGGACAAAGATCCCGTATACCGCCCGAACAGACTCCAGGGTCAAGTGCTCTTATCAAGTAGCACTTGTAAAGGTCAGCAGGACAATCGAGGAGGTGGGTCGCCAGTGCCACGTGGAAGCAATTCCCATTGGAAGCGCTGGGGGGAGAGTTCCCAGTGTGATAACGCCCCGATTGGAGAAGGATCTCCTGAAGATTACAAGATTACGTCGCAGAACTTGGGTCGAGATTACTTAAGTTTCCTCTCATTCACACGCGGCGGTGAATCTTCTGTCAAGCCGTAGCAATGACAGACACCATCAACTCCAGAGCTCTTGAGAATGAGGTCCAAATCTCCGGCCCTTGCACGGGCTCGAATCCAAGCGGTGTTTGCTCAGTGTCTCTGAAACCGCCCTGGCTTCCTGCCAGAGCGCTCAAGCAGCAGTGTGTCTCACTGAGCGTTATGTAAGTGGGTCAAGGAGGTTATGAGGGAGAGAGTCTTTAAAGTCACACGGACAATGCGCCGCTAATCTCGAAGCCCTGGCGTGGTTTATTAATGACGCGGCGTCGGCCTGCGTCTGTGTTATTGATAGCGTTATAAATAATAAGTGTGAGCCTGTACTGTTCCCCACTATCTCTTACCGTGCGCGCGTGCGTGTGCGTATTTGATATGGGTGAGTGTATGAACATGGTGCGCAGTGAGAATGGCTGCGCTCTACTGATGAGTCCAAGCAAGAGGAAAGCAATTTACAGTTGTACAGATGTAGGTTTTCACGGCCCGACGCATAATAATTGCTTTTCATGTCGAGGGTGGCATGCGTATCCCGGCACAGTCAAACTTATCCATTCAGCCACAGGACGCCTGATGATGCCTCCGACGTGGGAGGCGAAACGTCGCGAAGGGGAAAGGGGGAGCGATCGACGCGGCTATTCCGAAAGAGCAGCTTTGAAAAGCAATCAACACGCACCAAGCCGTGGAACCTCTATCAGCAAAAAATACAGGCGTCATCCTTTTGTCCTGGGATTCAAACGGCCGCATCTCCGCTCAATGTGGGCCAGCGGGCAATCGCGAGACTTGCTTGCGCGTGATGGCTACGATGTCATCTGCTTTGTGGCAAAGCGTGCTGGAGAGTCCCGTTACGACGTAGATTTTGACGGATCGCTGTATAAGAATTGCTCTTAAGACCTGCTCTTCCGGGAGAGTCAAAGGCTAGAAAAGAGGAATGAATCCTCGATGTGGATATCCCGACAAAAGCAGCAATTCCCAAGGCCTGTTACATTTAGTCTCTCACGAAGAAGTCGTGTTCATATATTTACTCCGTCACCTGAAATGTATCCGTGCTGTGTAAGTAAAGTATAAAAATGCAATATTCTATAACACCGTCAGGATCCCTACTGTGCAACCACAAAAATCCAGAGACTACCACAAATAACATGGACACGAGGGACGTGCCCTTCTACCCCAGCTACTTAAGACCCAAACTCGCCCGCGGAAAATTCAATGAAACATGTGTACGACTGCGTGGGTTCCCGTAATTGCATAGTCTATCGCGTTCCTAGGTATTGTGGGGGGCAGGGTGCCTGTGTCGAGGTAACTTCCGCGGCTCACAGGGAGAAGGTCCTGCCCTAGGCGCTTCGAATCCCCTCTCAGGCATCCTTTCCTTGTGGATTTTGTGTCTCTTCCTGCTGTTCCACGTGGGTTTCCTCCGGGTTCTCCGCTTTCCTTCCACAACTATTATTGAGAACGCAGTGTCTGGCAGGTTGGCACCGGCTGACCGCGTGGCTTCATTCTGTCCTTCGATGCAGTTTCCTCGTTGCGCCTCTGAGTCATTCTCCCTTCGAACGAATTCCTTTGACATTGAGTGATTGCTGTCCCGCGCGCGGTATAAACTGTTAATGACATTGTAATGATGTAAGTTTTCACGGCTCGATGCATGATGATTGCTTCGACATTTTTATTTTTTTACATTATTTGGCATTTGTACGTCATCGGGGCGGCACGGTGGCCCAGTGGGTAGCGCTGTCACCTCACAGCAAGAAAGTCCCGGGTTCTATTCTCGGCTCGGGTGCCTTTCTGTGTGGAGTTTGCATGTTCTCTCCCCGTGTCCGCGTGGGTTTTCGCCGGGCACTCCGGTTTCCTCCCAGAGTCCAAAAAACATGCTGCTGTATAGGTGAATTGACTTGCAGACTAAATTGCCCGCAGTGCCCGGTGGTGACTAGCGTCCCGTCGTGTGAGTATATCCCTGCCTTGCGCCCTGTGTGTGCCGGGATAGGCTCCGGTTCACCGCGACCCTGTACAGGACTAAGCGGTTTCTGACAATGAGATGAGATCTAAGGTAACTCAGTGATGGTTGTGACAGCAGCTTCAAGCTCGTAGCAGTTTTGTTCCAACGTCGAACGGCCTCCACCACAAAAAGCCCTTAACCCAAAATAGCATTAATCAAAGAATGGGATGAGCTTCTAAGATGAGGTTTGTTTATCTCGATGGGCAACAACTCCATCACCTACTTTGCCGCCTTGTTGAGCAGAACGTTAAGTACGAATAGCGCCATCTGGCTCGCTGTCAGAGTGAAATAACAACACCGGAGGCGCAGGCACGCGCAAAGGCAGTCGCCGCGCAGAGATCCCGTGTCAACCGTTATCCATGCTCTGCCGTCCTGCGCGTATTAAGATGCTATCGGACAATTATCGAGTGTCTGCGTGTGGAAAAAAAACCCATTCCGGAACAGCACGAAATACACTTGCAGAGACGTTGGGAAGTGCTAAAGCAAACTTATAAATCGAGACGACTACGGGCTACTGAGGTGAAATGCTGGCTATATGGCAGAGAGGTTTATAAACCTCTATGCGCCGATCTGGAGGCATCATCATTAGCCTGATAATGCCTCCAACCGGGGAGGTAAAACGTCGCAAATAATAAACGCTCGACCCGATTATTCCGAGACAGCATCTCTCGGGGGGCACGGTGGCCCAGTGGGCAGCGCTGTCGCCTCACAGCAAGAATCCCCGAGTTCGAACCTCAGCTCGGGTGCCTTTCTGTGTGGGGTTTGCATGTTCTCTCCCCGTGTCTGCGTGGGTTTTCGCCGGGCACTCCGGTTTCCTCCCACAGTCCGAAAAACATGCTGCTGCATAGGTTAATTGGCTTGCAGACTAAATTGCCCGCAGTGCCCGGTGATGGACTGGCGTCCCATCGTGGGTATAGCCCTGCCTTGCGCCCTGCGTCTGCCGGGATAGGCTCCGGCTCACCGCGACCCTATACAGGACTAAGCGGTTTCTGACAACGAGATAAGCATCTCTTGTCATCGCTTCTCACATACAACGAGCCGTAAGAAATCCACACCAATTCACTCCGTCGGTCTTTGTAGGCGATTAGCTCTCATTTGCACAACTGGAACTCGTGTTCGCTGCTCACGTCATTTAACCGAACAATGGGAACAATGCAGGCGGTGTCGCTCAGGAAAATGCGAGCTCAGTCATGTGACACTTCTGCTCTGGCATCGAGCGCGTTTAACAAGGAGTTTTATTGCTCCCCTTATAATCGACCGCCGGGATAGATTTAACAACTGTGGACGAGCGTCTGAAGGATCACTGCCAAAGGAACTTTATTATAGAGTGATGCCTGTGTTTTAAGGGATCTGTTAGTGTAATGTGGATGCACTATGAGGAACAGTCGCACGTGGCTTTATTTCTCGTGAAGGTCACGTTGACCCAGTGCAATTCTACTTTCAAGCACCTGACTTTACGTTGTGTTCACTTAAACCGACTAAGTGTGGCGGTTATCAGCATTGTCAATACTTGCTTAATCCTGTACACGGTCGTGCACGGCCGGAGCCTATCCCGGCAGATTGAGAGTGCAAGGCGGGGCTATGTCCAGAATATAATGCCAGCACATCGCAGCGCACTGGGGGCAACTTACTCAGCAGGGCAATTAGCCTAGGCAGTAGCATGTCTTTGGACGGTGGGAGGAAACCGGAGTACCTCTCAGAAATCCATGCGGACAAAGGGAGCGAGAGAACACTCAAACTGCACACAGATAGGCACCCGAGCCGGGACTCGAACCTGGGACTCCTTGCTGTGAGGCGGCAGCGCTACTCACTGCACCATCGCGGTTAGGTTTATTTAAAGTCTCTCCGTGACCGCGAGGGCGGGGGGGAGGCCGGTGGTGTTCACCTCCGTTATCACACTGAGCCATAGCTGGAAATTCCACATTCCTATGCTGGCGGCTTTGCCAGTATGCAGCTTTAATATCAGCTTTTATTTAATGTTACGGACGAACTGTTTTAAGCAAACGTGTCCTCCGAACAACATGGAAACTGGACGTGCGATGCGTTGCTCGTCCTTCACCGGCAAGGTGATGTCACAGCCACGTCTGGTTCCTCGTGAGCGTTGCTCGTGGGTCGCGGGGTGTCCAGCGTTTCCCCGTCCAGGGCTCCACCGCTCTCCACGGGGCGCCGGTGTTCTGCTGACCCGTGTTCCACGAACTATTCTTCTGCCGACCCTTGTTTAATCGACCGGTGTTCAGCTGATCTGTGATCAATTGTCCGGTCATTCAGCTGACCTGCTTTTCATCGACATGTTAACACCGACCGCCGCTTCTCTGACCTGCGTTTCATCGGCCACTGTTCCTCTGACCTATGCACCCCCGCCCCCAACCGCACAAACACCCCCGCCCCTCCCTCCCGTGTGTCGATGGCCAGGCATGATGAACCACCCGCCCGTCGCTGTGGCTGACCTGGAGGAGCACGTGGAGCGTCTCAAAGCCAACGACAGCCTCAAGTTCTCGCAGGAGTACGAGGTGAGCCATCGCTGGGAAACACCAGAGACGGGGCCAGTCCTCAAGCTCACTGCGCGCCGATTGCGCCGCTCTCAAATGCTAAGCAGGTTTGAGCCTGGTTATTATTTACACAGGGGACTGTGTGAGGAATGTTTCGGCCCTTTGTCATTCCGCTGCTGGGCGAAGGCCTCGAGGATCGCTCGGTTTATTTGATCATGTTCACAGGACTGAACTCAGGTTGCCGGCTTCAGAACGCAGTGCGATATCCTTTAACATGACTTGTTTGCAATAGAATTGGTGACCAAGAGGTAAACAATTCTTCTCACGATAATGCATTTGTTTTTGTGGTATCAGGTTGGGAATAAAAATGACAAAAATCATGACATTAGTGACAATTTACCCCCCTCCGCCTAACTCTAGTGAATTGGGCAAAATTCTGATGGCCAGAATTTCCTGAAAGAAAAAAAAACCCAGTACGATCTTCAGAATCATTTGAGACTTCAGTAATAACACAAACACATATCAATAAAGCATCGGTCTCACCTTTCACCTTCCCCCCCCCAACTCCCCACATCCCTCCCGGCCGTGCCATCCAGCCCGTGACTCAATGTTAGAGCGAGTGGCTCACAATTGGCAGGTCTCCAATTAAAAATGTTGTTTGGGGGTTGACTCATCCCATCGTCTTCATGCGGTGGATAAACGGCATGTGACTTTGTAGAAAATTCTGCAGTGAATACCTATGGATTGACTCACCCTCTCCACAGTAATGTGGAATGCCTAACCCTGCATCTGCTGCAGCGCTGTAAACCGTGACGCGAGCGTCAGTGCTCCGGCACCAGTTCGAGCGTCAGGCAGCACACTTCGACTTTTCCTTTGTGCCTCCTGTCAACGCAGTCGATCGACCCCGGGCAGCAGTTCACGTGGGAGCACTCGAACCTGGAGGTGAACAAGCCGAAGAACCGCTACGCCAACGTGATCGCGTACGACCACTCGCGCGTCATCCTGCAGAGCCTGAGCGGTACGCACGGCCTTGGGCGGCAGCGGCGCGCCGGGGTCTGAACGACAGCGCCCGAGCGACGGCGGCACCGTGCGGTCTGAGCGACCCCGCGCGTACCGTGCGGTCTGAGCGACCGCACGGTACGCGCGGGGTCCGAGCGAGTGCGGCCGAGTGGTGCGCGGGCTCTGAGCGACAACCATCGTGGAGGCCACGCTGGAGACGCTTCCATGAGCAATGCAATAAATCACTGCAGCTGTTTTTGTGTCTTCTCGGTGTAGATAAGAGGCTTGAAATAACCCCAAGAGTTTTGCTGTATAGATTGCAATGACGGTTGTTTGCTCATAATAATAATAATTGCATTTATATAGAGCGCTTTTCACCCGAGGGTCACAAAGCGCTGCACAGACATGTCAACAACGACATGAGATTGGATAATCAATAACAGCAACATTTTTTTGAGTGTTTTGCAAATCCGAGCTGTGAAGAGAGCGGCAAGTCAACAATAACATCAGAACAGTTCAACTGAAAGTCACATAGTAGCAATAAATTAGAGGATATAACATAAGCAATATTAAAAAACAATGTTTTGAATACCCTTTGTGTATCGTCTGTGTATGTTTGCTTTTGTCTTTGATACCTTTCTATCCATTAGTCTGCCCCGTCCGTCTTCTTTGGTATGGAACTGTTAGTGAGAAGTGTGCCGACACATGGATATGTGCGTGAACCTCGATTCGTAATAGCGCCCGCCGTGCCTCTGCAGCATCGCTGAGTAAGACTGGTGTTGCTCGCCTTGTGTGTTTCATTCGTAATGGCTTTGTGTGACCACAAATGCGCTCCTAAATGCGTAATGTAAACATTTATATTGATAACAATGATTTGAGCATCAAATCGCGGCTCCAAATTGTCATCCTATCGCTTGGGAGAGGGGTTTGAATTATCAACACGTCCACTGTCGACATAATGTTTTTATTTTCCCAGTTTGAGATGCGCCAAATCGAAAGCACATTTGTTCGGTATTTTATCGCGTTTCATCCTTTTGTTTTGTTATTTATATGACAGTGACGGAGGAGGGGCGGCTTCCCTGTGCGAAGAGTCCTTCATCATTCCGACAGGGCTTGGTTGAAGACACATCCGATTATTTGACTTTCAGTTGAACCGTCCTGATCTTGTGGCTGACATGCCGTTCTCTCCACAGCTCGGATTTGTAAAAAAAAAATTAGAAAAATGTAACCTTGCTGTCGCTGATTATCCATTCTCATGTTGTTGACGAGCCGTTCTCTCCGCAGCTCTGTGTGGCGCTCTCTGACCGTCGGGGGAAAAGCGCTCCGTACATGCAATTATTATAATTATTGCCCACGTTATAACAGGAAATTAAGCGACTGAAATTGGCACCGATGTGCAGCAGTTGGCAGTGATGCTCGTGCACAAACGCTGCACTCATTGTTTACGCTGCCCCGTTGATGGGACGTGTGTACGCTCGGCCGTGCGGCGACCCACCTTGTGCGAGCGGAATGGCCAGATAAGCTGTTGTCGACAATATCAGTTCTCAACCTGCTGTCCAGAGACCACTAGTGGTGGGTGAGAGTATGGCAGGTGGTCTGTGAAAACATAATAATTAATAATTTAACATAAAATAACCTCTTATAAATAGCTGTGTTTTAATACCTCTTAATATATGTTTGACTCCTGACAGCCTTAAGCTATTATTAACCGCTTTCACTTAACTTGCATTGGGGGGATGTAACAGTTGGAATCTTTGAGCACAAAATTTAAGCATTTCCGATAAAGCTGGAGAGCTGAAATTTTGCACGCAGGCATAACTCGGATGACAATGCAATCAAGTGAAAAAAAAGTTTGAAGACCGGTGACAAGCCGATCCTGGGCCCGCCATAGAAACGATCCTTTCTCTGTTACGGATCATAGCGAGCGGGCGCTGCGGAGGGAGCGGCGCGCGGGGAAGATTGGTGGGATTCGGGGGCTCGCCGGGCGAGCCGCCTGATTGGCCGTTCAGCGGGCGATGATGAATAATAAAGTGTTATGATAATGACAAGAGGTTTTTTTTTAAAAGATACATATTCAACACAAGCAACCGAATGAGTGGATAGCGAGTCGCTAGTACGAGATCGGAATTAAACGCAATTGCTGAAGTAGGCGGAAAGGTAAAATTATTAAGACAAAGCCTCCCCGTGTAGTCTTTAAGGCAATATCGGGGACAAGTGTTGTTAGCGAGCAGCGCCTTTAAAGCAAATAAAATAGGATAAAATTTTTAAATTTAAAGGACCCGCTTTTACCGCACTCAAAAGTATAAAATAAAATAGGATACAAAATAATTGTTTAAATGACCCGGTTTTACCGCACTCAAAAGCAGAAAATAATTTTCTGAACACAAAATCAATCTATGTAGGGATACAGACTATTATCGGTTGGCCAAACACTGACCGTATAAAACTGCAATAATATTTTCCTTTAATGAAAACCTTTAAACCATACTGATATTAAGTGATAACTGAGAGTTATTCCTTTTACAAAACAGTAGAAAAACACGTATTTATGACTAAAATTATAAAAATGTAAATCTCACTCTCTTATCTCATCTCATTATCTGAAACCGCTTAATCCTATATAGGGTCACGGTGAGCCGGAGCCTATCCCGGAGACACAGGGCGTAAGGCAGGAATACACCCGACGACGGGACGCCAGTCCATCGCCGGTCACTCTCTTATCAGTTAATCGTAAATCACATATTGTCAGTGTTTGGCCACCCGCTTTTAATGTGTATCCCTAGAGAGACTTGATTATGTATTCCAAAAAGTTATTTCTACTTTTGATTGCGGTAAAAGCGGGTCATTTAAAATTTATTTTAAAAATATTGTTTTATTAACATCATCATTATCAATGCTCGCTCAATCCTATTCAGGGTCGCAGGGGGCCGGAGCCTATCTCGGCAGACAGAGGGCGCAGTTATTTTTTCTGCTTGTGTGCGTTGTGGTCTACAAGAGCTTTTTGATGACGATGCAGTGCTTTGCGTGATGAAAATGGCTGGGAACCGCTGATCTACAACGTTAGCCTCTTCCCACTGTTGGTAACTGCGAGTGAGCTTGAGTAAGACACGGCCGCTAGGAGCAATGGTGAGCAGTGGTCGAGCCTAATGAAGGAGTGGCAGCTGACAGGGCGACCGCTCACGAGTACCTCCGTTGTTTAAACGCGGTCAAGGTATCAACTCGTGGTGCTAGAGACTTGGATATATAGCAGTAGCTTTGGGGTGGCCTTCATCCAGCAGTAGATAAACAATGAATTACGATGATCAGTGCCCGTAGCGTGCAAGAGCACAAATAATGTCATTTATTTATATTTTGTTGAATATTGTACAATAAGTATGTGCAGTTATTGCGAATTTGATGCCTTGTAACAAAAAATGTCCACGTGCTGTGTGTACATATTTGCACCTCCCGGATCATTGCCAGAAGGTTAAAGCATTTTCTTCTTTTTTTCATTAAACTTTTTAATCCAAAGACACGCTGCTGCCTAGGTTAATTGTCCTGACTAAATTGCCCCACAGTGCCCTGAGAATTTGTAACTTGCTTACCCCTCCCTCCTGGACAGCTGTTATAAAAGAGCTACATATCTTCGAGGTTTTTGCTCAGCTTTAATACAAAGTAACTGACTATGCTGGCAAAGAAGGTTTGCACGGTTGACTTTATTATTTACCAACGCCATTTGAATGACAGGGGTGCAGAACAGCGACTACATCAACGCCAATTACATCGACGGCTACCGCAAGCAGAACGCCTACATCGCCACGCAGGGCCCGCTGCCCGAAACCACGAGCGACTTCTGGAGGATGGTGTGGGAGCAAGGGAGCGTCACGATCGTCATGATGACGCGGCTGGAGGAGAGGGCACGGGTGAGAGCGCGCGGTTCCACGCGTCAGCGTGTCCGTGAACGTTCAATCGTGGCACGTCCCATCCAGCGGTCCCCGCTCCTGCGGCGGTGCCTTTTTTTTTTCCGCGTGGAACAACCGGCGCCTTTCCGTCATCAATGGGATGTCGGCGGGCTGTCTTGATTGGACGAAAGAAGAGCTTCGGGGGTGGGAGGGGAGAGGTGAGACGTAAATAGAAAGCAGGGAGAGGTTCACGCTGTGAATCACAGTGAGAAACAAAGAGAGTAACGCCTGGATTAGAAAGCACACCAGAGCCACCCGGAGGTGAAAGTAAGCCGGAACGGTCCGGTACAGCGAACCGCTAAGACAATGTCTGAAGCGCAGTACAGTACAGATGGGAAGGGGGTTTGTGATACGATTGTGCGGCGAAGTAATGTACGTTTTGACTGTCTCCCCTGTATATGTGACAGGAGAAAAGAGCGGGGCATCGCTTGGCCTTGTAATTCCTTATTGTTGATAGTAAAAAGTAAGTCCGTTCAAATATTGGGCAGCGCTGAGCTCCAGTAGACAGCCTTGCGCAGGCCGTGGCAATCTTACAAGACCTTGCCAGGTAAATAAGCACCTTAGTTAACTCCTCACAAAGTATCGCCTTGGTTATCATCTTATGAGGGATAACAAACTGAGTGGAACCTCGACCGGACATTGAACTGGCACCATAGACTCACGAATAACATTGCGAAAACTATTAAAGTTGCATTTATTCAACGCACATCTAGAGGTATGACCACACTCACAATAATACATTTGCAACCTATAACAATGAGGAACATCTCATCTCATCGTCAGAAACCGCTTAGTCCTGTACAGGGTCGTGGTGAGTAGGGGCATATCCCGGCAGACACAGGGCGCA
Source organism: Mordacia mordax (assembly GCA_036362905.1). Taxonomy (NCBI): domain Eukaryota; kingdom Metazoa; phylum Chordata; class Hyperoartia; order Petromyzontiformes; family Petromyzontidae; genus Mordacia; species Mordacia mordax. The sequence goes on along the minus strand of JAZEWT010000019.1, from coordinate 6,065,633 downwards.
AGGCATGGACGCCAGTCCATCACCGGGCACTGCAGGCAATTTTGTCTGCAAGCCAATTAACCTATGCAGCAGCATGTTTTTTTGGACTCTGGGAGGAAACCGGAGTGCCCGGCGAAATCCCATACGGACACAGGGAGAGAACATGCAAACTCCACACAGAAAAGCACCCGAGCCGAGGTTCGAACCCGGGACCTTCTTGTTGAGTAGACAGCACTACCCACTGGGCCACCATGCCGCCCGAATTAGTAACATGCAATATTTATTTACTGATTATCAATTTCATTTTAAAAAAATGTATATCTGCGTCAGTGTTAAGCACAATCACTTTTAGATAATTGACCATAAGCTACAACCACTGTGCCACTCAGCCGGTTGATGTGATTCGATTGTTCACATCCTAAGCAGCACATTGCCTGCTCAGTGTTTTGCAACTGTTTACCACCGGTTGGGTGCACATGTGCCCAGTACTAGCGGTCCTAGATGAAGGGTCACAGTGACTGCCCTAATGTATATTTTAAAAGTTCACTGCATGCCTTAAGTTCGGCTGAAAATTGCCGTGCCTCTAATTGAGAATTGCTCTCCATAGCCAATCTCTCGCACGGTGGCCCAGTGGGTAGCGCTATCGCCTCAGCAAGAAGGTCCCAGGTTCGAGTCTCGGCTCGGGTGCCTTTCTGTGTGGAGTTTGCATGTTCACTCCCCGTGTCCGCGTGGGTTTTCGCTGGGCACTCCAGTTTCCTGCCACAGTCCAAAAAGAACATGCTGCTGCATAGGTTAATTAGCTTGCAGACTAAATTGCCTGCAGTGCCCGGTGGTGGACTGGCGTCCCATCGTGGGTGTATCCCTGCCTTGCGCCCTGTGTCTGCCGGGATAGGCTCCGGCTCACCGCGATCCTGTATAGGACTAATCGGTCTCTGACAATGAGATGAGAGATGAGATGAGCCAATCTCTCGGTACGTCCCTGCCCGTGAAGTGGGAGAACAAGCGACGACCGAACCTGCAGACATTCCACAGAATTACCGAATGTTCTGTGCTCGTCCAAATATTCTTATTAGAATAATTGTGCTCGTTAAGTGTCTGTGTACGTGCGTGCGGTGGCGGGGTGATAATATAAAGGTTAGCGTGCTGCCCTACAAACCCAGCGACCCAAGTTGGATTACCGCTTACGATCTGCACTGATGATGATTTTCTGAATCGAGAGAGGGCCTTCCCCAGGTCAACTCAACCTCATGTGATTACCTAGTTTGATGTGTAAAAACATTACCACGAGGGAGACAAAGGCGGCCGGGCGTGATGCTGACAGCCCAACCCTTCTTTTGCCATGCTGGCCTTCATAAGTGCTCCCACTTTCCGAAAGTCTCTTAATGCAGTCGGGGAATTCTTGTCTTTGAACCAAGAAACTCTCAAAGGAAGAGATGCAGGTGCAGGGAGATGTCAGAAAAATAGCCAAAAATCCTGGCAGCATTAACGCAGCCAAACCGCTCGAGCTGGCTCAGTGTTCTAACGCCTTGACTACACGGATAATTAACCACGTCAGTGTTTTTTTTGTGTGCAAAATACTTCCCGCTGCCAAAGAGCTGATTGAATCTTTCTGCGAAGTCGCAATGTTTGCTCTGCCCACCGTCATTAGCCGTCAAGTTTGTTTCTGCATAGCTTCTCGCATAAGAGTTCCGTGTGACCTTCTGCAACCCTCTGCGGCTGCACAGTGAAACGATCCACTTTTCCATCTCTTGCAAGCAGAGGATCATAGACTGGGAATCTCCCAGGAGGAGCCGGAGTCTGTCACAAGGGAATATGGAGGTGTGCTCCGCCATACTCGGCATGAGGCCGCCGCCAATCCTCGCTGGGAAACGCGGCACTTTGAAAATGGGTGGATGGACTTGACCAGGGACTGGATGATGGCGAGAAGCAATGACGGCAGCTGGTTGGGACTAATAACAAAGCGGCCGCTAAACGGTTGGAATGCCATTGAGCGAACGTCCACTGAGTGGAGATTGGGGGAATTTTTGCGGCTGCGAGAGTTCCCACGGCTTAGGGAAGGCCTTCATCCATAAGTGGATAGAGCAAAGCTGCCGATGATGATGAGATATCTTTTAGAATCTCTTGGAATGGCAGAGGTCACAGCCGTTAGAGCTGAAGCATCGTTTAATCCAGAGTAATGCGTTACTGCGCCGCGAGCGATGGTAATTATGCTGCTTTCCATGCAATTATAGATTTCATTATTACTTTTTAAGCTAACTATTTTATTTAATTCTTACGTGTAGTTATTCATAGATGAAGAGGTTCATGAGGCCGTTCATAAACTCTAGATAGTTGGCACTACTGGTGTCTTAGAAAGTTGTGAGTTATAAAGTTCCGTTGGGGGTCACCTCGTGCCAACAACCTTCTGGGGAATGATAAAATGAGTATCACTTTGTGAGGAAGTTAACAGTGCTCCTATGGATTAAATCAACCCCGTCATATGAATGTGGAATTTCCACTGCTAGCACAAGACTGTCAACACGTGATGATCTCTGCCCCACTTTTAATTTACACGAAAACCATTTTGGCTTCATTCCCACGTATAAAATAAGTGTGTTACGATTAATTGCACAGTGTTACATGACTGGGATCATAATGGAAGCAGTGGTTGTCCAACAGAAAGACTTGACCCCACCCTAGGAATATGGACTTTCCACGCGTGGCTCCAGGAGATCCTCCACACTCAATTCTCATCTCGTCTCATTGTCAGAAACCACTTAGTCCTGTACAGGGTCGCGGTGAGCTGGAGCCTATCCCGGTAAACACAGGGCACAAGGCAGAGATATACCCAAGATGGGACGCCAGTCCATCCCGGGCACTGCGGACAATTTAGTCTGCAAGCCAATTAACCTATGCAGCAACATGTCTTTTGGATTGTGAGAGGAAACCGGAGTGACTGGCGAAACCCCATGCGGACACGGGGAGAGAACATGCAGACTCCACACAGAAAGGCACCCGAGCCGAGATTCGAACCCGGGACCCTTCTTGCTGTGAGGCGACAGCGCTACCCACTGGGCCACCACCGTGCCGCCTTCAACACTCCATTGTGCAGGAAAACACTTGCATTTTTTAATTCCTTCCTTTATCCCATTCTTGTTCCCATAGAGTTGTGCACGTGATCCCGAGTAAAGCTCCAATGATGTTAGCGCTTAGGTATCTCCACGCGGTGCGTATCGCTCCTCTGACCTGACTTGACCCGAGCGAGCTCGAATTCCGGGGAACCGAGTATCTCCGGCATGTGGCGCGTGCCACATGATTTAATTTGAGCGCAATCGCGATCGCTCCGTTTATCCCACTCGCCCCGAACGCGGTGCGCGGCGGACGCCACAAGTTTTACTGTCGGGTTCCCGCACGGACAGCGTGCAAGGTGAGCCCCTAAACCCGTGATAAAGCCATGAAGGTGGCCGTGTCGATACGGGGGAAACTGTCAAACAAGATGTTACACCGCGCAGACGTTAGCCAAACGTTCGTTCCCAAACTCCTGTACCGTCTACCGTCATCCTGAGCCACGAGACAAGGAATGCTGCCACCTCGTTTTGACAACGATAATAGTTACAAGTCCTAATGCGCCGCCACCGTGCATATTTTTGCTCGGTGTCGAACAGAGAGAGCTACTTTGAGGAGGTCGTGTGAGGAAACTCCAAGGAGGCGGAGTAGGGGGAAGTCAGCCATACTGTTACCAACATTTGCCTTACACCGAGTCCTGTGTACTGTGATGTTCTCATCCAATTAATGAGGGGTTCTCTTTTGGTTATGGGGGGGGGCGGGGGAGAAACCAGAGACCGTGGAGGAAAGCCCACGCAGAACAGAGGGAGAATGCACGAGCGCCACACATCGTGCCAATCAACACGCAGCCCGGCCCGCAAACGAAAAAATAACGAGGTCAGAGAGCAAGAAGGCACGACGGTCAAAGCGGCGCCTCCCGTCCGATGACGCGTCCGTACGTTGCAGAGCGGCACAGAGCATCGCTGCAAACCAAGGGCTTCGCGTGTCTGCGGCGGAGAGAAAACGAACACGGTCCCGGCCGTCGTTATTATGCCGCCTTTGATATCAGCTTAGTGTCGCTCGGGTGAAAATTGCACTAAGAGGATACTGGGCCAGTGGCAGCCGCTCGCTTTCACCGAAATTCACCCAACCAATGAGCTCGGGGGGGATTTCCTTACGAGGAATCCGTAGCGCATTCTTGTTCGTTAATTTACCGTGTGCTTTGGCCCTAATTGCTTAAATAAGATATTTTGTTCCCTCCCCCCCTTCCCGCCCCCCTTTGTGCTGCGGCTTAATTACGTGACGCATTAACTTAACCTCTGTTGGGAGGTTGCATGAGGGTAATTTAACGTAGGCTATTCGTGTTAGTCTGGCCAGGGATGTTTGTTTGAACAAGACTAAATAATACGTACTAATAAAAATGTAATTTCCCTCGGTCAATCCACTGCTCGATGACAGTATTCATGTAATGATGTAGGTTTTCACGGCTCGATGCATGATGATTGCTTCGAAAAGCTGCTCTCTCGGGCCTCTAACGTGTGAGGCGAAACGTCGCGAGGAGAGAGAGCCATCGACGTGGCTGTCCCGAGAGAGCAGCTGTTCGAAGCAATCGACAGTCTTCATGTGCCATGTGGGTTTACTTGGATTGTTTGGCCAGAGTTGACCTGGCTGGCCAGGGATGTGTTGGTGAAATAGGCTCACCAAGGTCTGGATCTGGTATCACTCACCGCCAATGTTCGGCCTGGAGTCAGTTTTTATTCAAGCTGGAAGGAGCCGTTGAGCTACGTAGCTCTTTTTAACAGTTGTCCGGCGAGGAGGGGTAAGCAAGTTGAAACGTCTCAGGGCAACAGGGGAATTGTAGTCAGAACAATTAACCTAGGCAGTGTGTCTTTGAACGGTGGGAGGAAACCGAAAATGCCCGGCGAAAACTCACGCAGACACAGGGAGAACATGCGAACTCCACATCGAAAGGTACCCGAGCTGGGAGTCAAACCCGGGCCCTTCTTGTTGTGAGGCAGCAGAGCTCGTCACTGCGCTACCGTGCCACTCTAAATGTGTCTGATCCCCCCGGTCTCAGAATGAAAAGAGGCTAAATCCTGGATAGTGTTTGGATGAATAACCGCCATGCACACACTTGCAGATGCGGTAGGAGTTGGGGCAATGCACCTCCATCCACGAGTGTTTTGTATCCCTCCCCTCCACATTCTCAGCGTGTGATCAAACGACCCTCCACGTCCATGTGGAGTAGAGAGGCCCTAATACATCCAGCAGCGGATCAACAAATGAGTTTGTTGTGTACCGACGTCAGCCGCGAAAATCAAACTCGCGTCGCCGAGTCCAGAGCGCGCCGCGCTAACCGCCGTGCCACCGCTCCGCCGCCCCCTCCAAGGCTTCACTCGGCTCAAATGCAGCAATCAACACTCTCTTCCCAACTCTCATCCAAACCACATGTCCTCCCAACCCCCCCACCAACCTGCCCCCCCCCCCAGCCCCCCATCTGTCATTTGGCTCAGAGTATCCAAAGCTGGGAATGTGCATTCTCTGTCGGTGTTGGGTGACGTTGTGACAACTCGAGCTCCGCAAGTAATCGCACGCGGCAACTTTTGCCGAGGAACGTCAACCTCGCGAAGGCGGACACAGATGGCTCGGATCTTCCTCGTGCCGAGGCAGCGAGAGGCCCGCGGACTGAGCGGCACTTCGTTTCGAGCGGAAACGGGGAGAGTCGCCGAATTTGCGTGCGAACGGAACGCGATGGCTTTCGTTTTGCCGTTTAATCAAGTCGATGATTGCCGTATAATTAATTTGTTCAAGCAAAATTGTTTGAAGCCATTTTGAGGAGCTCGTTGTGCCTTGCCAAGCCTCGCTAAGATATGGCGAATACAACAAACGCAATGCTGCTGTTCTTTGGGCTGGTGGAGATGTGGTGTAGAGAGAGAGAGAGAGAGCACTTCCTCATGGCATTTGATAATAGAGCAATTTGCTTGCTTGGCGATCCTCACCTGCTATTTGGCCACATTAGAAGCAAAGAAGTTTCACAGTTTTGTAACGGATCTTGCGGGTTCACGTGAACACAGAGGGCGAATGCAAACCGATAGACTGCACGATATATTAGATCCTCATATACACGTGCCACTGTGGTCCTATGAATATGAGGCTGAAATCAGGATATTCCTTACGTCCTCCCCTGCACGTGTCCACCCCATACTCTAAATGGATACATCGCAGTTTCATATTTGGTAGGGAAAAGTGTGGGTATTTACGCCTCCTCCATTACATCTGATTGATATGGAAGAATAGGTCAGATATATCCATTCTCTGGATTTCACTATAGTTGGGGAGGCCCTGCGGCCAGCGGTGGCATTGGGCGAGCCATTGCAGGGCTGCACCTTTGCCTTCGGCAGAGAGCCGCCTATGCAAATGCAGTAACAGTATCCCAAGCCTTGCCCGGTTTTGGGAAGCCTCCGTAATGTCACGTGCGGCTCCGGAACACCGCGAACACGTCATCAAATCATTTAGGGAGAACTTTGCACCGGTTGCTCCCTACAGCGGACAATTGCTCACTGCTATTGCTCAGCTGCAGTTCGCAGGCGCATAGGTCCTGGCAGCAGCTGCAACAATTGTAAGCTTGGTTTCGTACTCTTGTCTCCACCAAGACATAAAAAAACACACTCAGTGTCGAACAGAGAATAAAGATGCACACATCGGGCGCCGCGCGGCAGTGTTTCGCCACGATTTGTTGTGTTTCGCTGGCTCAAAAGAAATGTCCAAGAGCGCCGAAAATATTAACCGGAGACTCGCGGCTCCGTCAGATTGTTCGGCAGTTTTCCTTTCAGCATGCGTCGGAAATCGTTTTGACACGACGCATTAAACCTTGCGTGCTTCCGGATATCACGGGATTGATGAACAAAGAGAAACGACGGCGCAAACCGACCGCCAAAAAATATTTTGAGGAATGATTCACGACCAGGTGGCACTTAATGAAACGAACTAATGATGCGGGAGACAATTAGTCAGAAGGCACGAGCGAATACACAGGATGACGACCTTTCCAACTAGAAAATTTGAGCAATTAGAGATAAAGAGGACTAAGGCTGAGGACTCGCAATTACACTCGAATGGGGTGAGCACGGGGCAGCGCAACCTTTTTAACGGGGTAATTTTTGTGCTCGCCAAAAAATGTTGAATTAGCTTTTCACCGAAAGGCTTTCACTGTAATAGGTTTGCGCTGGCTCAGATAACTATATATGCCATGTGATGTGTGGGTGGCAATTATAGGACAACCAAGTGATTGAAAATTACGTTCTGTGAAATCTGGTATCTTAAACCATTAGAGCTGGAATTACGAGAATTAGGCAAATTGTCGGTGGGGGGGAGGCTCCAAACGTTAATTTATTAGTGGTTTTGGAATTTCACAGCGAATTTCTATTATTCCGGCGAAAATTCGACACGCCAATAACAATCTAATATAATTCCAAAGGCTGTATTTCTGTAGGATTCAATCAACCCTTTGGAAAGGCGCCCTAATCATGGCTCGTCTCCATGCACGTGTGTTTGTCACATTGAGTTGTCACGTGGGTGAGCTGGGGGGGGGTCACATTGGCTAGACTGGGGTGGCTGGGGTTGCAGGGTGGCGCAGTGGTAAACATCCACGTCCCGCAGGTCCTGCCAAAGGCGGATCGATTCATTTGTGTGTGGAGTTTGTACGTCCCTCTCCCCTCTGCTCTGCACGGGTATCCTCTGGGTTCTGCGGTTTCCCCCACAACCATGACATTTTCATTCATTGGCCGATAACATCCAAACATATATGGACGCAGTCTCCCGCAGTTTGACGTTGGCTGACCATGTGGCTGCCTCCTGCACACCTCTCTGCGCTTTCCTCGTGCCTCAAATCCGCTCCCTCTTCGAGCGAATACCTTCGAGCTCGAACGAAAGACATTTCCAGCCGCTGCGCCGGCGGTTCACACGCCACGCAGCGCGCCGGGCACCCATCGCTCCGCGCTCCAGAGGTTCCGTGATCCGGCGCGGCCCGGCACGGCACGCCGGTTCAGCGGCGGTCCGGTGGAGGTAAGGGTTCGCGGTCCGACCGCGTCGGTGACGCGCGTCAACCTTCGCGGGCGTGCCAGGTCAAGTGCGAGCAGTACTGGCCGAGCCGCGGGGCGGAGACCTACGGGACGGTGCACGTGTCGCTCGTCGACTCGCTGGAGCTCGCCACCTACCACGTGCGCACCTTCAGCCTCGGCAAGGTGAGAGCCACGGGTTGCTCTCCACTCATAACGGCAAAGGTCACCCGTATAGCACTGGTGGACTTGTGCTGTCAAGTGCCGTGCGAACTGTTGACTTCAGATGTCATGTTACCACCTCCCCCCTGCCCCCGCTATAATGCTCTCTAAAATAGTTTTTTTTGGCATAACGGCAATATGAAAATGAACAATCTGAAATAAGGGTTATGTGAAGTGGAAATTAAACAAATTTAGGGGTCAATTCATTATCGTGTGTTGCTTGCTGTCAAGCTTACTGTGTACGTTCTGCTGTAATAATAAATATGTATGTAAATGGGGCTTTTGCTAGAACCCTGGGCCACCCTGTGCACCAGCAAGACCGACTCCCCAGCTGTTCCAAATGCACACAAAGACAAATATCCCCTGGATAATCCTAGACTGAAGGGTAAAGTGCTGTTATTGAATAGCACATATTATGGTTGGCATGGCACAGGAGGGGGTGGGTTGTCAGCACCATGTCCGGCCACCTTCGTCTCCCGAGTGGCGCTGTTAACACACCGCGTTAGCTACTCATTTCATGCTGAGTCGACCTAGGGGAGGCCCAAGACCGGTGCATAAAATCATCACCTGGTATTGTCGGCCGTGAACGGGATTTAATACTCAGGTTAGCAGGTTCAAAGTTGCACCGTGCTCGCCACCACACTACCGCTCCCCACATATACATACATAACAATGACAGAGATCCCCTGTGTCGCCTCAATATGATTTTTGGGGGGCAAATGCCGCTTGGAGACATACACGCGTGCGTGTGTTTTATTTCTTGAATTAGGCGTGCGTGTAGTTATTATTATTATCACTGCGCATGGGACACTCGCTCACTCACCGTTTGCATTAGGGAACAGATGGGTTTGAGCTGCTAGTTGGCAGTGATGCCGTGCGGTTTTCAAATTAGTCAGAGTCGGACTGTGACGCGGGCATACATGCCCCAGCCGTGCCAGAATTACATTACGGGATAATTTTTTTTAAAACCTCCGCTGTGTGGCGGATAGCGCACGGCTCCAGGTAAACACTTTCCGCGTCACTCTCCTCAGAAGGATTTTTCAGACTTCGCGAAGATGAGGAAAAATATTTACTATTGCGAGCTCTGCACTGCAATCACATTCCGGGCGGCGGGCCCTTGCCTCACAACAACAGCAAGGGCCCGAGTTCGATTCCCGGCGCGGGTACCTTTCTGTGTGTGGAGTTTGTATGTTTCTCCTCATATCTGCATTAATTTTCGCCAGGTATTCCGTTTTCCTCCCGCAGTCTCATACGTTAATTGGCCCGACTAAATTGCACCCAGTGCCCTCTGGTGAACTGCTGCCCCATGCACGGCATAGGTGTGGTCTTACGCCCTGTGTCTGCAGAGATAGGCTCTGGCGCACCCACAATTGCCTGCAGCACGAAGTGGTTACAAATAATAACTGAAATGCATCCCAGCAGTTGATTTTCACCTGACCTTACTCCACCTACATGGGTGTTGACCATCTGTACTCTAATTATCCAACCCCACCTCCCTCCAACCACCC
>JAZEWT010000019.1:6012529-6043415 GCA_036362905.1 Mordacia mordax | reverse complement strand
ACGCGGTTCGTTCGGCGGTGGTGCAGGTGACGTGCATGCGGGCGCAGCGGAACTACATGGTGCAGACGGAGGAGCAGTACGTGTTTGTGCACGAGGCGCTGCTGGAAGCGTCGGCCGTGGGCTGCACCGAGGTGCCGGCGCGCTCGCTCTACGCCCACCTGCAGCGCCTCGGCGCCGTCGAGACGGGCGGAACGACCACCGGCATGGAGCTCGAGTTCAAGGTGGAGGGCGAGAGCGTGGGCGCGCGTGTGCGTGCGTGTGTGTGTGTGGCGGGGAGCGGTGGCCCAGCAGTTCGCGTGCTGGACCATAAACCCTGCGACCTGAGTTCGAATCCCGCTCACGGCGAATACCAGTGACGATTTTCTGAACCCTTCCTAGGCCTCCTCTAGGTCGACTCAGCCACAAATGAGTACCTAGTGCATTGTGTAGACACTGCCACTAAGGAGACAAAGACGGCTGAGCGTGGTGCTGGACCCCCCATCTCCTTGTGTGCCGTGTCGACCGTCATAGGTGCTCGCTAATGACACTTGACCCTATGGTCTGTTAAGGCTATACGGGGGATCTTTGTCTTTGTGTGCGCGTGTGTGGGGAGCGGTAACGAAGTGGTTGGTGCGCTGGGCTGCAAATGTGTCCTCCCGTGTTTGATTCCCGCTCACGGCCAACACCAGGCACGATTTATCTGAAGCGGTCCTGGGCCTCCTCTAGGTCGACTCAGCCTAGTGCAGGAGACAAAGGCAGCCAGGGATGGTGCTGGTCACCCATCGCCTCGTGCGCCACGTCGACCTTCATTGGTGCTACTCGCTAACAGCGCTTGACCTTACAGTCGGCTAATGCTACGGCGGGGGATCTTTGACACTGTGTGTGTGTGTTTGTGTGCGCGACGGTGCCTGTGAGCACCAGCAAGCGTCTACAGGCACAGGTCGAGGCCCCGGCGCAGTCCTCCCTCAGTCGGCGTGTCGCGGGAGAAACATTCGTATTGCGTTGCGATGAAATCCGCCCTCCGCAGCTGCCGGGTGTAATTTGCAAATCCCGCAGCAGATGAATCGGAGCCCTGCCTTGATGTGTGACGCGCCCACGTGTTGTGCGTGCCCCGGTGCGTCGAGTGTGTGTGTGTGTGTTTTGGTGTAGACGTGCACGTTTGATTGGGTAGGCGAGTGCTTGAGTGCTCATGTCTCGGCAATCTGAGTTTCACTCCAAGCAATGCCTAACAATTAGTGGTGAGTCATATCAGGAGAACCTTCCTGGTCCTCTCATAGGTCGCTGGACACCTTTAAATGATCACCTGGTCCGGTGCTTAAGCATCAGCGATGGAGAGACGACGGCAGCTGGCCACTGGTGGGCACAGCTACCCTGGCGTTGTGCACGCTAACATAATATCGACACTCGGCTGTGTGCCCCGTGCACCAAGGTGCAACGCGCGTTTTCTCGCCATTTCCGCGAAGCGACGGACCGCAAGTTAACGCTCTGCCGACACGTTAATGGCGGACCCCATTAGGCACAGGGTAGGCCGTGTGCGCTGCATTCACCGTCGCAATTGAGCCACACTCGGTCAATCTCTCACAAGTGGCGCCTAATGGGGGAGAAAAAAAAAACGACTCGGCAACACCGCCCCCTACCGGCACGATAATTTCCCCCGGCAGGCCGGTGCGGCGGGCATGTTGTGCCACACAGGGTCAGCCGCCGCCGTCACGGGGCATCGCTCGACGGCGCTGCGGCAGCGGGACAGTTTATTTGTTCGCGATGAGACGCGGCGGACCTCGAGTCGCCGAGGCGCTTCGGTGGAGTGACGCCGTGCGAACCCTTCCCCGTCCGTCCCCGCCGCGACGCAGCGGCTGTCCAACACGAAGATGCAGACGTCGCGGTTCATCACGGCGAACTTGCCGTGCAACAAGTTCAAGAACCGGCTGGTGAACGTGATGCCGTACGAAAGCACGCGCGTCGCCCTGCAGCCCATCCGCGGCCTCGAGGGCTCCGACTACATCAATGCCAGCTACATCGACGGATACCGGTGGGTCGGCCTCGTCTCGATTTCATGGCCGGGAGGGAGGGGGGGGGAACGTTATCGGAGCTGGCACAGGCGGTCGATCAGATCGATTCGGTGCCAGAGTAAAATTATCGGCGGTGGCGTTGTTGTTGTTATTGTTGTGGGGGGGCGGGGTGAGGGGAACTTGTTGATAGAGGAGCGTGGGATGTGTCTTGTTTGTCTTCTCTGTTGGCGTGGAAATATTTTAAACATGAAGTGAAATGGAGAGAATTGTAATGTACACTAATCTGTTCTGGTCTCTGTCTATTCTTCACGATGACAGAAATGAGTATTCTCTGTTGTGTGCTCTATAATGAGGCCTTGCATGTAACGTCTCAGCAGTTAATTGGTATTTATTCCAAAGAGCCTGACTGCTGATGAGACACTGTATGCAGGGGTGGAGTTGGTGAAGGAATGCACAGAAACACTATTCCCAGAGTGAAAATCTCACAACAAACACTGCTTCCTATTGCTTATGTACATCCTCCTTAATAGAAACGGCAAAAATTATTTTTTAAAGTTTTATTGGACCTTTTCCGATAGGATTTGATGTTATATTCGGCTGTCATGTTATTAAAATTGGGGCGGCGCGGTGGCCCAGTGGTTAGCGCTGACGCCTCACAGCAAGAAGGTCCCGGGTTCGAGTCTCTCGGCTCGGGTGCCTTTCTGTGTGGAGTTTGCATGCTCTCCCCGTGTCCGCGTGGGTTTTCGCCGGGTACTCCGGTTTCCTCCCACAGTCCAAAAGCATGCTCCTGGATAGGTTGATTGGCTCGCAGACTAAAATTGTCCCGCAATGCCCGGCGATGGACCGGCGTCCCGTCGTCGGGTGTATTCCTGCCTTACGCCCTGTGATTCCGGGATAGGCTCCGGCTCACCGTGACCCTGTATAGGATTAAGCGTTTTCAGATAATGAGATGAGATGAGATGTTATTAAAATTGACACGTTACTTTACATCTGAAAAGCATCGCACATTCCAGAAACATGTTGTCGTAAAGTCAACATTTTCTCATGTGATCGCAGATACAGCCGAGTTCATCATCATCAATACCCGCTTAATCCTTTACAGGGTCGCGGGGGACCGGAGCCTATCCCAGGCAGAGGGCACAAGGCGAGCTAAACCCCGGATGTGACGCCAGTACATGCAACGGCTGTGTTCCCAGAGTGAATATTTCCCAGTTCCACCCCTGACTGTGCTAAACACAAGTCGTATTTTTTTTTGCTTGTACTGTGTCAATACTGCTGCAGTAATATACTCTCAGAATGCTATTGGACTGATAGATTCTGTAAGAAATAGTCTATATATTTTTTTATAGAGGAGACATCCTCTGCTTATGGTATCAACTCATATATACGTTTAGTTTTCGTGCTATTCTTGTGCAGCCAATCAAGGCTGGTTTATTTACATAATCAAGGTTACAGGGAATGCATTTTCCCGAGCAAAGCGATGCTCGACAAGCTTTCTAGCGTCGGTAATGGAGGACACGCAGCCCATGACCTTCTCAATCCCATTCTTCTCTCGTCCGGAGCCACGGGGAAGCAAACAGAAAAAAACATGCAGCCCGCTGAGGACCAGAGCCCCACCAATTGTGCTCAAGCTTCTTCTCTCTCCAGCGTTTCGCTCTTGTCTCGTCTCACCCTCACGCCATTCTTCTCCATACCATTCACTCCCTTCTACAGTAACCTGGGATTTTTGCACAGCCCCCCCCCATTGTTGCAGTGGCCCCATCCCTCCCCGTGGCTCCAAATCCAGGACCGGATCAATTTCGACATCACTCTCGAGATCGTTTAGACCTCCATGGATTCCATCCGCATGCCTTCCTCCCACATCTCACCTCCTTCGAATCCCCTCCGCACTCTCAGCTCCAGAAATCTCAACGCCTCCTGTCAAGGCCCACTGAGTCAACATTCGCGTTTTCCTCTGCCACCCTCTGTAGTGTAAAACCTTGCTTCCCCAAGCCGTCTGTGCTGTCGACTTCCTGCCAGTGTTAAAGTCGAGGCCACGTCTATGACTGGTCACCTTACTGCCTGTTTTTCTACCACCTCTTGAGACGCCATCACGTTAAGGTGGCTTTTAAGTTTAAACTGCACTTTAGCGTATTACAATCAACATAAATGCCCTTTCCACAAATGCACTCTACATTGCCCTGTTTACACAGTCTCCTTGCAAACAGAAGAGCGTGTGCTATCGGCGATGTACTGTTTGAAAATACCCAGCCAGTAATATAACACAATTTCTCTTTTTAAGGTAGTGGTTGTGTTGCTCAAAGTGGAGATCTTTATCCCCTTGTGGAGGTCAAACAAAGTCTGGTTCCTCATTTCTGCTCATCCACCGTGAGTGGGAGTAAGCTATGATGTGTAAGGACACATTTTAGTCACACAAGTTTGCAGTGTCTTTTATAGAATTTCCCTTGAGCAAAGTTTGTGAGAGGCATTCTACAATGCCTGTTATTTATGATGCCAGTTATTTACCCATTAAAGCCTTTTACTTGAGTCTCAAAAGTCTGTTTTCAGGACGGTTCTTTGTTGGTATATTTGTGAGTGGCTTGGTGTGCATGGGACATATTAGTACTGTAGCTATGATGCCGCAATTTCAAATCCTAAAACTAAGGCCTTATACACGGCCATATACACGGTGTGTTTGTGATTTATGTTGAAGCACTGTTTACCATTTGTCCGTTTCCAAAAAGTTTCAGCATGGCTTTCATGTCAATACGTGTCTGTTCTATTTGTTCCGGTTAGTTTTCACGTTCACACCCTGCAATGTCCTATAATTGGCACCACTGACAAAGGTCATGTGCTGTGTCCATCGTTCTAACAAAGCTACTTAGCTCAATGAGGCCTTACCAGCTTAGGGGACATTTCCCACTCCCACATCTTCAACACATGACAAGCCTCGGTAATCACTCACGCAAGCATTAAACGGGCTCATTACTGCTTAGCTTCAAATATCTGACAAGTGGATGCATTTATAATGCAGCGCTTGCCGGCATTCGTGCGCATGTGTTCAAACTGTTCAAAGATTCCGCTGGCTAATTGACTCTTTTTTTTTTCCATCGAAGAGCTCCCTATTGTCCAACAGTTGCTTTCAGCCAGAATTATTGATTTTGTCAATTTAAATCATTCGGTAATTTGTGAGCCAGCTGGCCAGCCTTGAACAAAAATGTTTCCCACTTTTCATCGAGACGAGCAGGGTGAAAACAATGAACATTCAGTCATTGATGATTGCTTCGAAAAGCTGCTCTCTCAGGACAGCCGCGTCGATCGCTCCTCTCCCTCTATCGTGACGTTTCACCTCACATGTTAGAGGCATCCTCAGGCGCTGTGTGTGTGTGTCTTATGTGACTCCTATTTATATGTAGGTACTATGTATATGTTAAGTCTCTTCTATAGCGTTGCTTTCTTCCTTGAACAATGGACAAAGGTCGGAGCCTATTTGAAAGGGTTCGATTGTCTTGCTCGCACACCCGAATCACATTAACCCAATCCAATTCCGCCTCTGACTCACCCACTAGCCTGCATCTCATGAAAGCCTGCCCAGTTCTTCAAACACTTGGTGATTCTCTTCTGATGTCCACATTTCAGAGCTCTATAGCTGTGCACTGCCGAATTAAATAACTGGCCTCCAGGTTTGGCTGAGTTTTATTCTCATTTCTTGTTTGCAGGTCGTAGTTTTTTCTGTCTTGTGAATCTCTACTGCTTAACGGATTAATATTGGACCTTTGTGGCAGATGGCTGCTCGTACTTGCATCTTGCCAAAATCGATTCTGTGTTATTTGTCTACACTGTGTGCTGCCATTACTGATTTATCCGTATGCAGTAGATGCACTGCTGCCTCGTGCTCTTTCCTTATTGTGGCTTTTGTTCTTCCTGTTTGCCCGATGTACACTTCTTCATGCTGCAAGGAATGCAATACATGCCTTCTGTTTGTAATGGCAGTCGGTCTTAGGGTGATTTGAGCCTATCCCAGCCGACAGAGGGCGCAAGGTGGGGAATAGCCACGATGTGACGCCAGTACATCGTCGGGTACACTTTTTGGGCCAATTCACTCAGCAGGCTAATGAATCTAGGCAGGAGTGTGTCTT
Organism: Mordacia mordax; assembly: GCA_036362905.1. Lineage (NCBI taxonomy): Eukaryota > Metazoa > Chordata > Hyperoartia > Petromyzontiformes > Petromyzontidae > Mordacia > Mordacia mordax. The sequence continues at coordinate 6,037,309 of JAZEWT010000019.1, read as the reverse complement.
TGGAGAGTGTGAGGAAACCGGAGTACCCGACGAAAGCCCACGCGGGCACAGGGAGAGAGCACACAAACTCCACACAGAACGGCACCCGAGCCAGAAATCGAACCCAGGACCTTCTTGCTGTAAGTCAGGAGCAATGCCCAGTGTGCCACCGTGTCGCCCTGAGACTAAAATAATGCCACTCTATTGATGTAGCGCTCGATGTATAAGAATTGCTCTGAAGCAGCTCTGTTTCAAGGAAGCAGCGTCGAGCATTCCTCCAAGTCAGGCTAATGAATCGTTTCGCTAAAAGTTGTGTTTCTATATGCACTGTGTTCTCGTGACGTCGACAGCCTCGTGAGCGATGTTAATTTTACTAAACCTTAAACAATACTGTCCATTGCGAAAGTTGCTGGTTTGCTCTCCCACACAGCGGTGTGCTGAAGCAGTAAAGGATTGACACGTCCTGTTCACGCGGCAAAGACCTACTGGTTGTCTGTGTTTGCAACAAATTCCTTCCGTGGCCCGACCAGCAAGCGCTTTATTATGACTACAGTGACACTAAACGCAGTGTGTGCAGCAAGAAGCAGTTGCTGCTGAAAGCCTCAGCCCACTTCCTCAGACAAGAGCCCTGAATGATTTTAGTGGCTCAGGTCTTTGTACTCAGACAGATGAATCGATGTATAAACAACAATGATGGACCTCCCGCTGGTGGTGTTTAAACTTTGTAAAGGTGATTGGGGCGGTCTTGGAAAATTTCATCGGGCAAATTGGGTAACTATTGTTTGCGAAAATTGCGTCGGTTTTTTTTGCCATTGGGGTGGCACGATTTTTGAAATGCACTGGGGGTGCGTGAATAAAGAAGATTTGACCATTGCGCACGCACGCTCGCAGGCTGGCGAGATAAACCACCCTCGCTTAGAAGCACCTTCGTTATCGCACAATACTTGTGAACGTTTGTCGCACACTGCTATCTCTTTGGAGATGTAAGTACCGTATTGTGGACCGTGTGTGTGTGTGGTTATATGTGTGTGTATATGCTGGGGGGAGCAGTGGTTCAGTGGTTCAGTGGTTGGCGCGCTGGGCTACAAACCTGGCGGTCAAGTTCGAATACTGCTCACGGCCAACACCAGTGACAATTTTCTGAACCAGTCCCGGGCCTCTCCCTTTTAAATCAAAACCGATTGTGGTGAGTAAACTTCGCCACTAGTCACCCACCTCCTTGTGTGTCGTGTTGACCACAAGGAGGTGGGTGACTAGCAGCACATGACCCTACAATATTTTAAGGCCATGCGAGGGATGCTTGCCTTGAACGTATGTTTGCCTTTTCCATGTGGTGTAGTGGAGCAGTAGTATACTTGTTCGCGTACTGCACTACTAAGCCGGTGACCCGAGTTCGATTCCAGTTCAAAAATCTATGATGCCAACCTAGGCCTTTCTCCTATGTCGGTTCAGCCTGAAATGAGGACCTGGTGTGGTGTGTGCTGCTGGCTGAAGGCCAGTATGGGACACATCTACGTGCCCCGTGCTGGCCTTCAAGGGTGTGCATAGGTGCCCTTGTCCTACCGACCCTGAAAAGCCTACATGGGGGATCTTTGTGTTTCTGTGCGGAGCGGTTGTGTAGTGGTTATTGCACCGAGCTAAACTGCCAACCACGGGTCTCCTAGGTAGGCCTCTGGGATTACCATCTGTCGCGGTGATCCTCCTAATGTCCTCTCTTCGAGGTGGCTGTCCTGGGAAATCTACAGGTCTTCCCGGGACAATTCAAGCACCGTTTCTCGTAGGTTAATAATGAACCACGCAGATATTCTCCTTCCGATGATATGTCCTGGTTTTTGGGTATCTCAGAGGTGTCAACCGTACAGGCTTCCCCTAAGTCATAAAGGAGTAATATGAAAATAAATACATATATCCACAAATATATGTACAACACATAAAATCACATACTAATGTCCATTAACCTATGGGGCTTCAGGTTAATTTTGTAATAATAATAATAATTGCACTGCTAGAGCGCTTTTCACCCGAGGGTCACAAAGCGCTGCATAGAGCTGTGGAGAGAATGGCATATCATCAAGAGCAACGATATAAGAACAGCAGATGTTGGTTGTCATGGCTCGGTGTCTGAGAATTGCTCTCAATAGCTGAAATTTTCGGTATAGCCATTTCGAGCGTTTCTTCTCTCTTTCATGATGCTTCGCCTCCCGTAAAGGAGAGGAGGAACGCTCGACACAGCAACCCCGAAATAGTTGGTGTTGAGAGCAACGAAAGTTGCGGCGTTGTGAGACACAGACGTTCATCTGCCCGTTCCCTTGCCTCCGTGTGGCAATAATCCACAGGCAACAGAGCGCGTACATCGCTACGCAAGGTCCTCTTCCCGAAACGACGGAGGACTTCTGGAGAATGCTTTGGGAGCAGAACTCCACCATTGTGGTCATGCTGACCAAGCTCAGAGAGATGGGACGGGTATGCACGCAGACGCACGGCGGCAGCACAACTTCTCACCCACCACCACAACAACAACAACAGCACAACCACCGGTCGACGCCAAGTGGTGGTAACATCACAACAGCATTTGTACCGAACCAGGTGCACTTTGAAGCTTATCGCGTGAAATGTAGACCGCTCCCTGACAGGAGGTCACAGCACACACCCAGGTACTATGGGCTGGCTCAGATGACTGGCACCGCCCATGCTGCCTACTGTGCCAGCTCGCTGAGTCCTGGTCGCTCGGCGCTCCGCTCACCATTACGAGCGCCGCTCCCCGCCCTCTGTTGTTGCTGAAGGACGATTGCCTCCAGCTGCCCCGCAAGCTTCTTTCACGAACCTCCTCCACAGAGGTCGATCTTGACACACGCGGATACGGTGTATAAATCCTCACAATGCAGTGGGACTGGAGGGGCAAGTAAGCCGGTACGGTCTGGTGCACCAGTAGGAAAGTGGCCAAAGCATTAAGTACAGTACAGGTAGAAAAGTTGGGTTGCCATAGGACCATAGCGGTAAGCCTTACAAGTTCCTTTCACTCCTGAGGTAGGACCCTCCTGAAAATCAATCTTGAACAAGTCTCTTTTGGGTAATTCCATGCCACCGTCGTTCACTCTGAATGAAGGCCTCGCCAATCCCCACCAACACCCCTCCTCACTCTACGCCCGCTCTTTTGTCCAGTTGTGTCCCTCGGAAGGACTGTGCAAGCGAACGACCGTGGCGTGACCACGGTGGGTGAGTCACCCCCCCCACCCTTCCCGTGCCTCCCCGTGCTCCTCCTCCGCACCCTCCGCAGGAGAAGTGCCACCAGTACTGGCCGGCGGAGCGCTCGGCGCGATACCAGTACTTCGTCGTGGATCCCATGGCGGAGTACAACATGCCTCAGTACGTGCTGCGCGAGTTCAAGGTCACCGACGCGCGGGTGAGTCCCTCCGTTCGTCCGTCTGCCTCTCGCTTGGCCGCTTGTAAGACCCCTGGCGGCTAGGTCGCCGCGCTGTGGCAACGTCCGCGCCTCGCAGGAAGAAGGCCCTGCCCAAGGCGGCTCGATTCCCACCTCGGGTGCGAGAAACGCTCGTCAATTGACCGTTGACATTGCAACGCGCATCGGACGCGGCGCGCGGCAAACGTTGCCGCCGGCTGACGGCGCGGCGCCCGCGCGTCTCCCCGCAGGACGGGCAGTCGCGCACCGTGCGCCAGTTCCAGTTCACGGACTGGCCCGAGCAGGGCGTTCCCAAGTCCGGCGAGGGCTTCATCGACTTCATCGGACAGGTTCACAAGACCAAGGAGCAGTTCGGCCAGGACGGCCCCATCACCGTGCACTGCAGGTGCGAGCGCGCCGCCTCCTGCCCGGGTCACCCGTTCACCGTCGGCGCCGCCGTCTGCGCGCTCGCGCGTTCATCACGCCGCTCCTCCCGCGGGGATGCTTGCCGTGGTCGCGCGTCGCTTAGCGCACCCGACTCGCAATCTCGAGGTGTTGGCAGAGTGCCCGCCCTGCGTGCGAGCTTGCTCCGAGCGTTGGCACGCGTTCTCTATCGCCGATGATGCGTTTCCACTCCGACGTGACTCGCTCTGGCCTGGGCCCACTTCCTGATGTCATTTTGGGAATATTGCTGCTATGTGACGTTTTAGTTGGAAGTTAAACTGACGTGAAACTTGAAAGCCTTGATAGTGCGCAGAGAAAAATGTAGGCGAGTGAAGGATTTCAACCGGTACCCTAAGTATGGACACACCTACAAACACTTGCTCCATTATATACGGAAGATGGTACACGTTTTTGAAATTCCATCCCTCTTCCAGCCCTTACACCGCATATGTCCATCTAGCAATACAAATAGGTGCAGCACAGTGAGGCCATCAGCAGGTTATGGTGAAGAGTAGGCCAAGTACCCTTGCGAGGGAAGGGCCCTTGGATAGAGGCCTTTTTCAAACAGATCGGTGCTCAGAACGCTGTGGCTGCTGACTATGCATTCATAACTTGCGCATATTCATTCACTGTCGAAGGAATTAATTCGACAGAGGACGACTCAGAGGCGCGAGGAGAGCACAGAGAGGCAGCCAGGCAGTTTGCCGGCGCCACATTGCCACACACTGCTTCCTACATATTAGGATGTCATCAGTCAATTAATTAATGAGTTTTTTTTTTTAAGTTGTGGGAGGAAACCGGGGAGCCCGGAGGAAACCCACACCGAACAGGGGGAGAATACACAAACTCCACACAGAAAACTGCCCAAAGCGGGGATCGAACCCACTCGGGCAAGACCATTCTTTCCTTGAGGCGCAGATGTTACCACTGCGCCACCCTGCCGCTGTAGGGTGCGCGGGTTAGAGCACTCGCCTCGTGGGTCCATCGGTCACGTCGACAACGATGATGGTGATGATGTCGCTGCTGCTGCTGCTGCTGCAGAGGCTGATGACTATGATAATGATGATGATTGCTTCGAAAAGCTGCACTCTCGGGACAGCCGCATCGATCGCTTCCTCTCTCCATCTCGCGACGTTTCGCCTCACACGTAAGAGACAACTTCAGCCGCATAGATCACTTCCTCAGGAGAGAGGAAGCGATCGACGCAGCTGTCCCGAGGGAGAAGCTTTTCGAGGCAATCATCACGCATCGAGCCGTGAAAACCTACATCATTACATGATAATGGTGTCTCATCTCATCTCATTGTCAGAAACCGCTTAGTCCTGTACAGGATCGTGGTGAGCCGGAGCCTGCCGGCAATATAGTCTGCAAGCCAATTAACCTATGCAGAAGCATATTTTTTGGACTCTGGGAGGAAACCGGAGTGCCCGGCGAAAACCCACGCGGACACGGGGAGAACATGCAAACTCCACACAGAAAGGCACCCGAGCCGAGATTCGAACCCAGGACATTCTTGCTGTGAGACGACAGCGCTACCCACTAGGGATAATGGTGTCGAGCAGAATAATGACGATGCCATCGATGACGACATGATGACGATGATGCTGATAATGATGTTTATAATAATTCCGACAACAATGATAATAACACCAGTTATGACGACTATAATAATGATAACAATGATAATGATGAAAACGGTGATAATGATGACCTTGACAACAACAATGATGACGACGCTGATGCTGACGATGCTGATGCTGATGACGACGACGACGATGTCTGTGATGACGTGTGGCGCGGGCGTGCGTTTGCCACCCCTCCCCCGGCAGCGCCGGCGTGGGACGGACGGGCGTGTTCGTGACGCTGAGCATCGTGCTCGAGCGCATGCGCTACGAGGGGACCGTCGACGTGTTCCAGACGGTGAAGATCCTGCGCACGCAGCGCGCCGCCATGATCCAGACCGAGGTGAGGCCTCGCCCACGCTCGCGCTGCCACAGCGCCCGGTGGTAGGGGGCGGGAGGGGAGAGGGGCCTCGGAACCTATCCCTCGGCCGACGCAGGGCGCGAGGTGGGGCTAATGCCCAAGATTGGATGTCGCTCCATCACCGGGGCACCAAGGGCGATTTAGCCAGCGGCCAATTAACCGGGCGGTGGCATGTATTTGGAATGTGGGGTGAAATCGGAGAACTCACCCGGACACGGGGAGAACATGCAAACTCCAGACAGAAGACTATCTGAGGAATCAAACTCAGGACAATCTTGCCATGAGGCGGCAGTGCTAATCACTGCACGAACGCGCCGCCCTGAATTATACAGGTTCCACTAGAAGTTAATAATGACAATAATATCCTTCTCCCCTCTCTTTCCAAGCAAGAGCGAACATGTGCGCATTATGAGGGGTATTTTATATTGGTATGAGTGACACAAATGGATCTACAGATGATTGTAGACACGCACCGGACAAAGGGCTGAGCGTGCTGGAGGATGCAGATTGGTGTGGCAGGTATCGTCTGCGCCCCACAGACAGAAAGTTCTGCCCCAGGCGATTCGTTCACCGCCTCGAGTGCCTTTCTGCGCGGAGTTTGTGGCTTCTCCCCCTGTTCTGTGTGGGTTTCCTCTGGGTTCTCCGGTTTCCATGACTAAAAAAATATACTCATAAATTGGCTGATCTCTTAATAATATGTAGAAAGCAGTGTCTGGCGTGGAATTTGTGCGGCGCGTTACAAACTGTATTACTATTATTATTATGCCAGCTGTGAGTGGAACACCATCAGTACTATGGTGACGAGTGGCGGTGACGTCACCACGACACACGTGTCAGGCTAAATGCACATCCAGGGGAGCGTGAAGTGTCGAAGGCTTGATGGCCAGAGGTCACGAAACAGACATCGGGTGCCACGGTGTGCCTGACTTGAGAAGACTGGCAGATGCACAATCGGCTATAGCAAGGCACAGTTGTAAGCGCAGAGGTCATTCTGCCTCTTACGTGGTGAAGCGTGCTGGGTCGGGGAGGTCAGGTGCAGGCTGTTGCTGAGACGTTGTACACAAGGAGGAGAAGGAGGAGGGGGGAGAGGGGGAGCTCAGCAAACGATGCGAGTGACAGGCGATGCACAAGTATTGATGTCGGTTCACACGGCCCGATGTGCAAGAATTGGCTTGCTAGAGGTGCTCTTTCAGGATAGCCATGCCGAGCGCTCCTCCTGTCTTTCGCAAAATGTCATCTCCCCCCGTGGTTCACAAGATCGTTGAGATAAAAAGTTACTGCTTGGCAGTGGTGGATCCAGGGAAGGGGGGCAGGGGGCGATGGGCCCCCCTGCCACCTCCTTCCGTTGGCATCCCAAATTTTATTCTTTTAAGGTAAGACCCTGTTTGAAAGTATCAAATTTGGGGCTGTGTTTGAAAGATGAAGCTGATGAAATATGCCTGAGGCTGATGCACTAGGCTAACCCCAGGCGTGAAAGCAACTTAAATTTCTTACCGGTTCAGTCTCATCGCAACCCCTTTGTCCACCCGCACCGAACGCCGGGCACCGCGTGCCGGGGCCGTGCCAGCTTGCGCCGCGAGTGCTGACTGTCCCACGCGCGTCTCTCCCGTCTCCTGTCCGCGCGACGCCCGACAGGACCAGTACCAGTTCTGCTACCAGGCGGCTCTCGAGTACCTGGGCAGCTTTGACCATTACGCCATGTGAGGACGCCAACGTTACGGACTGGCGGTTCCGCGCGCTCGGCGCGGGGGTCGCAGACCCCCGGCGAGCCGATGCTTTCGACGGAGGCGAACGATGCACTGTGGGTGCGTGGAGGGGGGGGGGCGGAGGAGGCGGCGTGGAGGAGGAGGGTGGAGGGGGGTGTGCGGCTGTGGAAACCCGCTGCCGGAACCTGGTCCCACGGATGACTCCGAGCCTCCCTGCAGCACCCTCCTGCCGCAGCCACCCTCGGCAGTAGCAAGAGGTTTTGTTTTCATATTCGTCCTGTCTGTGCGTTGTTCGTCCGTTTCGTTCTGTTTATTTTACGTTTTGGGTTTTTTTGTTGGCAGTGGTGTGGCGGAGAGGGGGGGTGGCAGGGAGTGGTGGCGGCGGTGGCGGCGGTGGCGGTGGTGGTGGAGGGGTGGGTAGGAGTTTTCGTAACGAAACAAAAACCTCTTGAACCAAAAAAAAACTGCGCAGAACTTTGACGTCGATATTTTTTGTCGCGATTACCTCACAACGGTCACGCAAGCGGCCGCAGCAGGGGTGACGCTGACGCGAGATGGGAAGCGGGAGGAAGGTGGGGTGGGCAGGGGGGCGCAGGAGCGCAAGGAGGGTCGTGCCTCCCACGCGTGCCCCGCCGCTGTGAGGTTTTAGCGCGGACACGGATCTCGGGTCAGGAGACTCGGCCGCAGAGGTCAGAGTTCCGGCCGCTATCGAGACGCCGACGAGTCGAGGAAGGTGACAGCAGACGTGGGCACGCTGACGTGACGTGGTGGTGGTGGTGGTGGTGAGGGAGGGATGAGGAGGAGTAAGAAGTGTTGATGATGAACACCTTCCGCTTCATTAAGACACACGGCAACACACCAGGTCACACGCATACACGCACAAACACTAACTAATGTATAGAGAGACTTAATTTTTCAGCCATTAATGTATGTAACTGTAATGTATAAATAATACAGTAATGTATGTCCCACTCTGATTAAAACACAACCACGATGCTGTTCGGTAGACCATGCTGTTCAGTCGACTACTGTCGGTCATGATGGATGACAGACGGATGGGCTCTTGGTACGTGCGTGCGTGCGTGCGTTTATTCCGAGTCGATCTTTGTCCTTTTGTTTTTTGGAATCGTACGCTCCGGCCCACGGTCACTCCGCGGGAGTGGTAACGCGCGAGTCGACGGCGAGCGTGATGATCCTCCGGAGCAGGGCTGCGACGTTCCCGTCGCCCGCTCGCCCGCCCGCCCGCCCGCTCGCCCACCCGCCCTGCGCTGTCCGCACAGCGCCCACCGCCGAGGTGCCACTGCTGCCAGGACAGCGGTGAGGGCGGCGAGCAGTTCCCCCCCCCCTCTCCCCCCCTGCGCTCTGACCGCGTTCGCGTGAGCGCACTTCATTTCACACCTCTGCGATGGTTCCCGAGTCCTCGAAGCGTGTACGGTTCCGAACAATCGGTGGTTGACTCTCTGGCTGTGTAAGGATTCATGGTTCTGCACTTGTTTCATTTGCGATCGATTCCTTCAGTTTGGTGTAAAGCAGTTTTGTAGGCAAGTCCCAGGAATTGCTATTTGTCTGGTCCTCTGAATAGTACCAAAAAAAACTCCCCTGCTATTCTCACCTGTCATGGAATGTGACGATGTCTCCGCACGGTAACTTAATCACAATCTTATTTCTCGAACTTTGATCACTTACGAAATCTGAGTTCCGTTCTGCTGGACCCTGAAGTCATTGCGTTGTGATTGGGCCGTGTCTATGAATCTTATTTCCTTTACCCGCAGCTCCTCGCAAGTGCCCAGTGCCACAGAAGCTGGGTAGGGCCTTGAACAAAGACGTTCCCCGATGATTTGACCCGAAGCAAACACACAAATTCGCTTATAGTCGGGAACCTGATTTAACGTCATTTACATCTGACCAGCAGAGTGTGGCCCTCTGTGCCAAGCCAGGCCGTGCTGCACGTCGAGGCATGGGCGAGATTTCTGTCTTTCACGCCGCCAACGAGAGCAGTGCCCACTCATGCCGCTCGATGCGTTCAGCGTGCGTGCGTTATTGTGATGGACCTGTTTAAACAAGAGGTTTATTTTATTTTTTCAATTTTATTTTATATATAACTGCAAAGGTTATATATGTGTGCTGTTCGGTTATACAAGACAGCCCTGCACCGCAGTGTTGTAGCCCACACACCCTGTAATGTGTATGAGCCAAGCTGGGTTTTTTTTTGTATTGTAATAAAGTTATGGATTAAAAAGCTTTCGCTGTGAAGTTGTTAAAAACACTGTATCCTTGGCAGGATAAATGCATTCCTATGTTCAAAAAATACTTTCAGGTTTTGAAAACATTTTTACTTCCGGGATTCCGACATAAACATTCAGCCAACAATTAAACACTGCCCACAGAGTGTTTCCTGGATCATCGGTAAAGGCTGCCGGTTGATGATAATGATGATAGCGATGGTGGGAGTCTCCGGTTAAATCGATCGATGGACCTTACTAGCTTACTTTCATCTTTTGCCAGCGATGAAAGTAAGCTGGTACAGTCTGGCATGGTGTACCACTGAACAGCGGTTGAAGCATCAGTACGGCACAGGTAGGAAGGGGGGCTTGCTATACAATCATGCCGGTAAGAAATGAAAGCCACTCTTATGCCTGATCCTGGCCGACGCTTCAATAATCGCCGGGGCGATCGCTGTCAGCGAGAAGGCCGTCTCGTTCCACTCCACAACGTGCACAGTCGCGTTTGTCGCCCCCTAGTGAGACGTCCGTACCACGTTGTGAAACACGCATGGGTCTATGGGTTCCTTATCGCCAGTACACAGATAAGGTAAAAAATCAGAACAGGATTTACCCTTTCTGCCAAAAACGGTAAAACCTTTTTTTATGTTTACATGCCTTGTGGGTCGATCTCCTTTACGCTAAACCTGCGATAAATTGACACGCTTGGTCATGATTGGCCGCGTCGGGTGGAGGAAGGACTTATTAACACGTTTTTTCTAAACCCATAAAGCAATCAACCAACTGCGACTCCCCACTAGTCTGTTGAAGGCTCTGTATGGGGATTTGTGTAGGTCCTTGTCTCACTCTATGAACACGTTGGCAGCTATCAACCCCCACACCCTCACTCAACACACGCATTTGCACGCAGATTAATACATGCATACGCGTGATGAATAGCAAATGGCTCTTAAGTTAAAGGGGGGGGGAGGCAAATTGGCACGCACGTGGCTGCGAGATTTTGTGTCTAAATGTAAATGGCGGTTGTGGGGGCCAGGGAGGTGTGGAGTGTGAGTACTGGAGACGTGCCTGCTCACGCTGCCAAAACCAGACCTATTGATGCTAATGGACTCTCGCACAGGGGCACTTAGAAGCCTCTGCGTCCTGCTGTCGTCAAAACCACACGATATTCTCCAAAACTACGCGCTGTCTTCGCAACTTCTTTAAGGAGCTATCTTTCTGCAGGTGCAGAACCATTTGCGTAGCACAATTTACGGTGAAAAACTTTCTGCGCTCGAGTTTTCCCCCCTCCCCCCTCCCTTTAACTGTTAGGGTTTATATGTTTTTTAGCCAACATGTTGCAGACTCCAAGCCACGGAGGAGTGCTGTGTGGCGAGACAGCGTTATCTAGACCTGTTGTGCTGTGAAAATGACCGGTTGCTTTTGTTTTTTCAAGGAGTGGGTCTTTCAGCCAGGAAGCTGCACATTCACAACCATCGCCGTGTGAATTTACGCTCAAGAATCTTGCCGCGACTGATGGTGGGGGCGGTTGTTTTGAGAAATGCACGTTATATCGGCAAAGAAATCGGCCATTTGCAAAAAAATATTCGGGTCGAAGATTCAAAGTGTAATTTCCCAATTTCCTTTCATGTACAGTCGAGTAATCCACAACACAATGCAGGAATGCACTTTCTATTGAAAGTTGATGGAGCAAACAATGGAGCCATATTTGGCCGGAATCGACACACAGTTTAATATATCATTTTTTTTACGCGTCAATAATTGAAAGTGTCATTTTGAAATTTATTTACATATATATAGAACAGTAATCCATAGCACAATGCAGGAATTCGCTTTTTTATTGAAAAGAAGGGTGCACATTTTTAGGACATTTTTGATTGTTTGTGGATATTTGTTTTGACTGATGTTTTCAAATACCCAAGCTGCTCACCAACACATATTCCGTTAAAAATGTGTGACCAGTGCGGGAGAGAAAGTCACATAAAAAAAAACTAAACGAGCAGATTAACTGAAGTTTGATCACAATTGCCCGTCTCGAAAGCTAAGCATCTTTTGAGGAGCCTGCATTCACTCTCTGAAGAAGCGCCCGTGACGTGGGGACAGTCCACCACAAAGTATCGAACAACACGTGGCGCAGCCTGATAAATACATGCGGGTGAGAATTTACTTATCTCTGTTCTCAATGGAAACACAGCAATTGAACCACTTTGCCCAAGACAATGAAACTCCCTTCCACACCCGCCGTCCCCAACACCCCCCCCCCAACCACCTTGGCATGACACATCCCGAAGCTCATTTCGCATGCAGACTCTCAGCTCACGGGCTGGAGTGGGCACCTGGGTTAATTGCAAACGCATTCCCTTGCCTCGTGGACACAGCGTGGTCATTTTAAGCTTTAATGGCCTCCTATTCCTTGCAGACATCACCGTCCTAATCAGTCAGCAATACGAGAGAGCCGTGCTCATTTGACACTTTTTACGCAAATGTGGATGCTGGGAATATCTCCGAGGGAAAAGGGAGTGGGAAATTATTAAGGTAGAGCCTTAGCGGGGGCTAATGATTCCACAGAAAGGAGCCTGCGTGTGTTGAGAAGAGACAGAAGATGGAATTGAGACTGACTGTGGAGATGCCACACGTACAGGCTAAAAGCAATAAAGCGGAACTTGAGGATCTACGTTCTCTTATTATTCTCCTTGCTCACGAACACACTTCTTTCAGGATGGCACTACCATGTTTGAGCAAAAGGGGGCGATAATCGCTTCCTTCATTCCAAATAATTAATTTGCAGGTCTTGTTTAAAATGTGGTATATTTATACATGTACACTGACACACCACGGTCTACTCTTGCGATTGACCCCACGGGAAGTTTTATACCGTTTTCTTTATTCATGTTGCCAACGCATAGTAGCCGACGACGATAAACATATTGCCCAATGCAATGATTATGGGTTTTCACGGCTCGATGCATGATGATTGATTCCAAAAGCGGCTCTTTCTGGATAGCGGCTATCTCGAAAGAGCAGATTTCAGAAGCAATCATCACACTGCCAAATGTTATCGTCAGTCATTCATCTCCTTATTTGCAGCAAAGATCAGTGTTGGGGTTTTACAGCGTCGGCCATTCTTTACGTTACTGGAGAGAGACGGCTAGGAGATGCCTCACAAATTGGATGGGAGGAAATATCTCGGTCAGGTAACAAGATGTGTCCAGGTGCTGCTTGGATATAGGGTTAGGCCCGCAGTCACACTATAGGCCAATGTTAATTTACCCACTCTTGGAAGACGTGGAGGCGCAGCAACGAGTCAGTGGCTGGATGTGTCCGCAAAAGATGCACAGAATGGAGGTGCATTAGGAAAATCGGAGCGTGGGACAAGAGTCCCATATGACAATGGGACTTCTGTCTTGGGAAAAAATGCAAATATATGTGGGTTTGTTTATGGGTACTTTTTGGCAGTACAAAGATACAAAAAAATGAGACGAGGTTTTATCATTTTCTGGCAATAATACACGTTTTAATGTCTCAAAACACCAAATAGACACCTTTCACAAAGTGTCAAGTTTGTGAAAGGTGTCACAGTGTCAAGTTTGCAAAAACACATACACTTGTGTCAAAACATTCAAACAACATGATTTAATAATGTAAGCATTGCCCTTGAAATTGACTGGCCCACACAAGAGACGTTGCCAGAAATTGTAAAATCGTTTCTCTTTTTTTACATGTGGGTCTATGGGACTGTAAATCCATGGCGGTTGTATGTGACTCTACGAGAGACGCGCATTAGAACCACATGTTGGCAATCTTGATTTCAGCCGAAGAGAATGAGAGCCAATGGCTTGCTGTGCGGCCACCGCGAACTCAGCGGCAGATGCCGCGGACACAGGCAAAGGTTGGATGATCGAGATAAGGCAGCGATGACCGACGGCTGCGATGGGAGGCCCCTCTGCCCAGCATGTGATGGGAATGGTGGAGGGGGGAGAAAGACGAGCGAGCGAGATTACAGTCGAGCTGGCGCTGGCTCTTGTAATTAGCCTACGACTGGGTGGTAGCTCCCGGAGGTCCACACCTTGCCCTGCAAATAATTCTAATCATCCAGCTCTATAATGCACTCCACGTGCACACGTGTGTGTGTACTTTGGATGACGAGCGATGGCGCAGTGCTTGACGCACTGCGCCGTGAGCCCAGTGTCGGTTGCGAGCGCAAATATGATTCGCGCTCGCAACCGCCACTAGTTGACGAATATCCGAACCGGTTCCGAGCCTCACCGAGGTTAGCTCGGCCTTAAATGAGTACCTCGTGTGGAAGCGTTAACACTGCGGAATTGGTCAGGAATGGTGCTGAGATCCCACCAACATGGTACCATAACAGCCTAGATGTGATTCCCTTCACAGCACTGCCCCAACAGTCTATGAGAGGTATTTGATCAATATTTTTTTGTGTATATATATAAAAAAACATTCTAAATATTTTAATAATTGTAGCCAGTCATGTCAATATGACACGTGAATGAGTGACAGCACTTCCTGTTGTCACGTTTTCACATTAATCTGAAACATTTAAAATACAAACCTTATTTTCAGACCGAAGTCAGAAACGTGACCGCATTAATCCGTCACGAAGATGTGTATATGCACAAGTTATTGCTGGTATATGCCCTCTCCGACTTTAAATCTAAGACTTGCCTTTTGCAAGTTGGATATCACAATAAAATGTAATTTTGTTGAAAATGCTACATGAATTGTGAATGTACTAATATGCTTAGTATGTAATAAAAATACATTTTATTCAATTTTGGTCAATAGCTATTTTTCCTTTATTTTATGAAAACTAATTTCCTCCAATGTCGTCATGCTAAATTAACTTCTTTAATGCACATTTTTTTTTGGGCCCGGAGATACAGACCTGTTTTTTTTTTCCCCAATGCATTTATATTATCAAATTTCCTAGCGTATAAAAAAAAACACACACAATCAATTTAAAGACAATACCCGTTCTATTTGCTATGTTCCAGAAAAAGCCGATTTTAATAGGACGTGTAGACCAGTATAGAAGTTACTAACCCACACGTACTACTCGGCGGTGCAGTAGTCAAACAAACCCCATGGGTAACAGCCAGCAGTGGATCGAGTCTGCAATTTTCTTTCAAATTACACCATCAGGGTTCATTAATGTGCCTGCCGATCCTATTTGAGTCTCCAATCTTATCGTCTATAGGATTCTACAGAGCATACACTGGAGCCTCTGATGATAAATAAACCCTGCAATTTTCTTGGCATAGTGGACTTTTAAGCACCTACGAAGCAATGACCAGCAAAATGTGCTCCGTACAATGGGTCTCACACAATGGTATTCTTTCCAACTCGTAACGGCAGCCGAAACGTGGGTCGCTTGCGACCCCAGGATTGACGGTGAGCCTTACTGCCCGATGCAACCATCGGCACACTGCAATTTGGACAGCTACCGTCACCGCACGGTTTGAGGACATCTTAACAAGCACTGACCTATTTACAGCAAAGGGAATGTGCAAATGTCGCAGTGAAAACTGAGCTATGTAACCGCCAGTTTGACGAGACGAGAGTTGTCACAAGGCTATTAAGTTATGCAGCTCGTGGTATGTGCCTTTATATTCCCTATTTATACGTTGCGAAGCATGGCCCCAAGGACGAAAAATGTCAACGGCCAGCAACAGTACTATAGGTGTAATACAGAAGTTAATTTCTTGAAATGATCAAGGTTATACGAATATAGGAAGAGACATTGGCAGGGAATAACCAAAATCCATTTCTTCTGAGAAAAGCAACAGTAGAGTTGTGATGTGGAAGTAAGTTGAACACAATACAGATGGGACGGATCTACCATACTAATGGTGTTTTTCAGAGCTCGATGAGAATTTCTCTGCACAGCCGTTTTTTGGGATCGCATGTTGAATGTTCCTCCGCTCTTCATTGCGACGTCTCGCCTCCCATGCTGGGGGCAGACATTGGGTAGAGGGATGAATCGCTTTGAGGCCACATTGTACTCCGCATCGTGAAAGCTACGATGCATGTAGTTGTTGCTTATAAAGACATGCCAGTGTAAAATGTGAAGCCAACAGATCACCTTTATTACCACACAGACATGTATTAAATAATAGGAAAGCAATTGTTACATGTGGAATTGAAACAATATCACCAATCACGTAGTTATAAACATGGATCGTATTAATTTTGCAAATTTTACAAGCCAAAACGAATGGAAATCTTATGTGCAACTTAGGTTGCACATATCTTTTAAGGTCTAAATATGTAATGGTTATCAAAAACCTTGATTCGGGAATACCCTTCAAAGATTTAATCAGAAGAAAAATGTACAAAAAAGCATTCCAAATCAAAAGTGCTTTTTACATGGGATAAAAACACTTCGGAATCTGATTTGCTGTCAATAATCTTTAAATATGCCCTATTAGCAATGCTCTAGCTTGTTACTATAACGATGGAAAATCCTCCATTTCTCCAATCATTCCTTGCCATATCAAGCATTTAACTCAAGATGGCATATTACACGTGCAACTAATATCAAAATTCTACATTAAGTAATTCTACAAAATACAAATCAAAAAAAATAAACAAGTCTACACAAAGTACCAAAAATGTGTAGCGAGTTTTAACAGTGGAGTTTTCTTATTGTCATCCACACATTCCAAATGTTCCGATGAACTCATTTACACGTGAACAGTTCAGTATTAATAAACAGGAAGGTACAATGCCAAGTGTTCAAATGGTGAGAAATATTCCAGTGCAAAAACCCAGCCCTGCGTTTCTGCACATATCCAATTCAGGAAGGTCGTTTAAGGAAAACAGTGCACACTGAAAAAAAAAAATTCAGCCTACATTCCTGTTATATTACATTCTGCAAATACTATGTTATACCAAACACTGTGATGCATAAGCAAAGAAAACAAATTAAAGTAAAATTTTCCCTTGAAAAAAAATGGGATGTAACGTAAATGAATAGGATTAACACACTATACAGGGTAGATCTAAACACCCGAGATTACATTTTATCTATCGCAGAGTATCAAATTAATTTCCTTTCAAAAGGTTTTCCAAAATAAAAATAAAACATTTTGCACTGTCATAAACAAAAGCTAACATTATCAATACATTAACATGAAATACTCCTATGTGCATAAGATTTGTACAATATAAATCTATTTCCCAAAACCATGTATTCGGTATAAGGGGACTGCAGAGAAAGGGGTATCTTTTACAGCATTCAATCTTACAGTGTCTTGGCAACTAAGAGGCAATGAGACGGCAAGGGTATAGGGACCAGGGCTTTTCTACAAAACGGTTCAGATGCCAGGGCACTTGAGCAAACGTGCCTTGATGGCGGCAGCACGTATTGCCCCAAAATCATAAAATAAAATCAGTTCTCCGTATGCAATTTTTAAAAAATAAATTTGACTCTGCATGAAGACCTACTCCAGGAAGATGAAGGGAAATTAATTCTGCTTGGTTACTAGCCCAGGGGTTTAAATTGGATTTCATAAACCAGGCTAGGGTCCCGGGCGTGGCTGGCCAGGGAAGGCTTGCTCGAGGAACGAGCGGTAGGCGGTGTGCTCCACGTAGTCCTCCGAATACTTGGGGTTGAGCACACGCTGCCGCTTCGAGTCCTGCGCCACCATCTTCCCATAAAACACGTCGTCGTAGCGCATGTCTGAAGCCTGCGACTGCGCTCACGCAACGGAGATACGCCACCCCACGCCGGGTTAACACTCGTACGTTGTTGGTGCAAGTGTTATTAACGAGTCTATATCCAAGTTGAAAAATAAAGTTGTCTTCAACCGAGGATTCGAATCCAGTTCTTTGGGTTTGCAGGGCGGAGTACAACTTACGCACCCAAGCATGAGAAGGAGCTTTCTAAAAGATCATCTTTTTTGCAACCACCTTCAAACAATACAGAACAGACATGCCCAAAAAAAAACCTGCAGCACGCTGTAACTTTTGTCAAGCTTTTTAAAAAACTTATTGCATCAAATGTTTAAAATCGGTGACTTTAAAGTGTCCAAAAATGTATTGTTGTTTGTCGTGGTCATTGTGAAATTAACATCTCACCAGCCTGGTCTTGACCCTCTTTGGCAGGTCTTCGTTCAATGTATAAATGTCTTCCCGCTTGGCAGTGTTCTGAGAGCCATCTTCAAACTCAACCTGTGACACGACATTTATGAGTCAAGAGTACAAAATCCAAGCGCTTTAATAATGCACTCATCGATCATCATTAGCGAATGGCAAAGACACAATTGCACAAAACTCTCAAATGTATGATTTGTAAACATTTACTCTCAAGTGCTTTTCATGGCGCTCCAATGTAAGAACATCCTTCAAGTAAACTGCAGTTTTATTATCCAGTCGGCCGTATTGGACATGAGTGGAACAATCAAATAAAAAAAATCGGCAACTCTGGAAGCTAATAATTTTGGCACAATTCAATATTGGGCCTTGAAAAATGTCCACAATTTGTCAACAGTGTACAATTTGAAAATGTACCACAGTTCAAACACTCAACAGCCATTTATAACCTTCTGCCCCTCAAAATGTTGGCACAATATCTTTGAAATTTAATCGTGTTGGGAGTTCATCAGAGGGGGCACCAACGGAAACAATTTTACTCAAAACTAAAAAAAGCTTAAAAGAGGAATGAATGTTTATTTCTACCGTTTAAGAGATATATTTATTCATATAGCAAACAGTACTCTCAGCTTGCAAGCTCAAAAAATACTTCCCAAACGACGAACGTCACAACACATAAAATCAAAGGGCAGATAAACTTACAGCAACAATGTGTGGGCAATGCGGACAATTTAGTTTGAAAATCAATTAACCTATGCAGTAGCATGTTTCTGAACTGTCGGAGGAAACCGGAGTGCCCGGCGAAAATCCACACGGATACGGGGAGAACATGCAAACCTCCACACAGAATTCGACCCCGGGACCTTCTTGCTATGAGATGACAGTGCTACCGACTGGGCCACTGTGCCGCCCACCATGAATATTGTGTATCCAAAAGAGTTGGAGTAGGTACATGTGCATTCAAACAACTGGATTTTTAGATTTTGTTCATAATGAAAACCCACTTTAGCTTTTGCTTACTAACACCGGGCACCATCGGGTTCATGTTCATGATTTTCACGTTCCTTTTTTGCACGGGTAAACCATAACATTTACCCGGGCAACGCCGGGTCGCCCCAGCTGGTTGATGTGGTAATCATCATGCAATGGTAGAAGTCACATTGATCAAATCAAATCGGAAATACTTTGGGAAGTAATGTTTACGTCTGTACAGAAAGCCTATTTTTATTTTATTGGAAATAGTCAATGGGAGGTCTGAATGTTAGTTTTGAGTCTAATATGAAGTCAAGGTATTTACATTTCTCAACTTGTTAAATTTGTTTGTTATCTAGTGTATATAACTTAAGTGCCGATTTGGATTTTTTGTCTTTTTTTCTAATCAAGAAAAATATGAATTTAGTTTCATGGGAACTAAAGACTAGTTTTAGTGGGATAAGCTGGTTTTGCAGGGTATTGAAGTTGCCTTGTAGCTTACGAATTACATCTTCTGGGGAATCTCCAAGTACAGGCAGTGCAGTGTCCTCTGCAAATATAGAGATTCTGGAGCGCATGAGGTAAACAGATCATTGGTTAATAGAGAGAATAGCACAGTCCATGAATTGAACCTTGTGGTACATCCTTTGTAATTTCGATTTTGTAGGATGTCAGACATTCAATGGAAATAGCCTGGTTACGTAGGGATAGGTAATTCATTAATGCACCAGCCACATGGCTGGATAATCGAAGGCTTCGGAGACGATTAAGAAAGTATTGTGATGTACTGTGTGAAAAGCTTTTGACACATCTAGGAATAGAATGACAAAGCATTTCTTTTTTAGTGCTAAAAAAAGATTAGGCTCCAATGGTTTGAGGTTGTGCTCTATCTTTTTACTAAAGCCTGATATTTTGATTGTAATAGATTGTTTACACAGATAACATTTGTAATTTGTTTTTTGAGAATGTTTTCCAAGATTTTAACCATGGGAGATAGAACAGAAATTACCCTGTAATGATTGGGATCGTGGGCGGCGCGGTGGCGCAGTGGTTAGCGCTGACGCCTCACAGCAAGAAGGTCCCGGGTTCGAGTCTCTCGGCTCGGGTGCCTTTCTGTGTGGAGTTTGCATGCTCTCCCCGTGTCCGCGTGGGTTTTCGCTGGGTACTCCGTTTTCCTCCCACAGTCCAAAAGCATGCTCCTGGATAGGTTGATTGGCTCGCAGACTAAAATTGTCCCGCAATGCCCGGCGATGGACCGGCGTCCCGTCGTCGGGTGTATTCCTGCCTTACGCCCTGTGTTTCCGGGATAGGCTCCGGCTCACCGTGACCCTATATAGGATTAAGCGGTTTCAGATAATGAGATGAGATTGGGATCGTCTATAGACCATCCTTTATGAATAGGATGAATGAAAGCGGTCTTCCATATAGCAGGGACATTGCTTCTTGAATGAATAAAGTTAAAGTTTTGGGTTAAAGGTCTGACAATTATAGCAGCCACAGCAAGTACAGCAAACGGTTGAAGGTTATCAGCCAGTCAAGAAAGTGGTCTTCAATGAGGCCATCTAACGACACCCAGATGTATGATTGGTTCAAAGTTAAATTCTTCCCTTGGAAAATGAGTTTTTTTTACAAGTCTATGATGTATTTCAAGGACCTTGAAGCACAATCACTGAAATTATGCAAATGTTTAATTATATGACCAGCCGTAGAGAAGTGAAAATGAAGGCCATTTAGAATATCTGAGCTATTTGTAAAGAGGTTTCCATCGACTGAAAGGTTTGGTGGTGGACTTTTAGAACTACACATGTTTTCAATTGCTTTAATAGCAGACCATCTGGACTTTGGGTTTCCATGTGATGCAGCGGTTTGTGAACCTTGGGTGAAAAGCACTCAAGTGCAAATATCGGGCGGCACGGTGGCCCAGTGGGTAGCGCCGTCGCCTCACAGCAGAAGGTCCCGGGTTCTACTCTCGGCTCTGGTGCTTTTCTGTGTCCGCGTGGGTTTTCGCCGGGCACTCCGGTTTCCTCCCACAGTCTAAAAAACATGCTGCTGCATAGGTTAATTGGCTTTCAGACTAAATTACCCCCAGTGCCCGGTGATGGACTGGCGTCCTATCGTAGGTATATCCATGCCTTGCGCCCTGTGTCTGCCGGGATAGGTTCCGGCTCACCACGACCCTGTACAGGACTACGCGGTTTCTGACAATGAGAAGTGCAAATATTTTGTTATTAATGATAACATTTACCACGTGGAGGTCAATGACTGAAAATGACTCTCCAGTAACAAACGCCGCACCAGAGTGCATCAAGCGCGACGTCTGCAGCCCACAACCAGCAGGAATTCGACGCCATCAGGGTGCCACGGGCGCCACCTGGCCGTCCGTGCAAACCAGACCCAGGTGGGCTTCGAGGCGCAAAAAAGGTTATGAACCCGTGCACTACATCCCCGCTGCCCACGCAGGAACGCACACCCGGGATGGATCGTTTTTCTGCTCACCTGGAACATCTGCATTGGGTGCGCAGCAACAAATTTGGCTCCGTACAGCTGGCCATCGGTCCAACGGACGGTTACAGCTTCACCAGGGGCAGGCGGGCCAAGCACTAGGCAATTGTGACTCTGTACAACAACAAAAGCCAGCAGCAAGTGTCGCATCAAACACCGCACACACAATGACAAGGTTCTGCAGCTTACGTTCCAATTGTGTCGCAGGAATTCCACATCAATGCTTGTAAGCTCACTGGGTACCTTCTGCCGTAATAATAATAAATGCATGTACAGAGCGCTTTTCACCCGAGGGTCACAAAACATTGCACAGAGCTGCAGAGAGAATGGCATGTCAACAACAACGACATGAGAATGGATTATCAGCAAAAATAACGTTTTTGGGGATTTTTTTAAACAATAATTAAAGTATATCTGTTATCGGAAACACACAACGTATTGGTTATGTTTATTGTTATGCTGCATGAAAATGTGGCAATATACAGTAAAAAAAATTCCCCCTCCTGGTTTGATTTTCCTAAAGCATAGCCCCCTTTTCAATTTACATGTTATGTTTGCTGAGTGGCAATAAAATGCTAATAACTCCGAGTAATCGGTTTCTTTGATTAAATCGTAAAACAAGCACAATCTGCTCTGGGCATTTGTCGCCATGTATTTAGTGTGATTGAAAATTTATAGCACTCGTCAAAAGGTACATGGAATCAGGTAGTTGATTTAATCAAGCCTGTCAAAAAGTTGAGAGTTGGCTAGTAAACTGAATGTTTATTTGTACCATGGAAAATCCTGTTTTGTTAGTAAGCCACCAAGTTTCTAAAAGATATGTAGGGCATCAGCACAGAAAAATATCACAGTGATCTGTACAGCGAAACACACAGCAACCAGGAACAGAACAAGTCATAGGTGCAAGAAAAATGTTCTCAAACACACATTAGCAAGACAAAATACACTGGCACATTGGACCAAAAAACAAAAAATAATGAACGGCTGGACAGAAAATGTGCACAAGCCAAAGTGAAGATGGCCAAGGGAATAAAACATAACCATCAATGGAATGTATAAAGTGACAACAATCATGTTAGGGCACAGGTGGAGCTGCTAAATTGTGCATTCTGAGCAAGAAGTGATTTGAAATTGTTAAGGGAGGCGAAAGAAGCCCAACCTTTGTTCAAAGGCATTCCTTCCAGTAACGTCGGGGAGTCGCTTGGAAGGACATCGACAAATCTAGTAGTAATAGCTGGTATTTTACGAAGAACAGGGAGGGGATTTCTGAGGTTGACGATGGTATTTTTCAGCATGTGAGAAAATAACTTTGGATATTTGGCAAGTTTATTTAAAAAGGACTTTTTAGGATCAAAACAGCCGAGCAGTTGTCTCTCTGGATGACAAGGGCAAATGCACTGGATGGGACAGAGGTGGTAATGATGCATTCTATATAACGCTCTATAGAACGCATCATTACACCAAGGGCAAAGCGCAGAGCCCAGTGTTACAATGGAACAAGCCGTTCTGAGTGGTTTTGGAGGCTGATGCCACAATAGTGAATGAGGAAGGTAGCTTTGACTATATCAAAATGAAACAGGGGTGGAGTACTGTTTTTTGTTGTTGGGGAATACAAATACGTATATATATTTTAGCATATTGGCCATATAAACATTGATCCTTGAAGGACAGTTATGGGCTTAATTTAACACCTAAATAGCTAAAGTTATGTCATAGCAGTTTTCAAGTATACATCAGATTATTTGGCAATATTGTCCAACATAGAGAAGATAATTGAAGCAACTGAAATGTGATTCTTTGGACACATCTTGAAGGTATCTTGGAGCAAGTCAAACCTCATATGAAGAAATTTTGCCACAAACGGGATATATAGAAAGTAGGTGTTCAATGACAGCAGGAGACAGTCGAAGTTTCTCAGGCATATTATGAGGAAAGACGAGATTGAAAATCTACTTAGAACTTGAAATTTGAAAGAATGAGATCGTGGACGACAGAGCTTGACTTGTCAAGATATATCAAGAATGGACATTCTTGTAAGTTCAAAGAGCAGAGATTTGTAGGAGACCATTGTAAACAACACATTGTAGGATATGGTACTAAGAATTTGAAGATTGACCTGTCTCGAGACAACACGTAGTCAGGAAAAACAAGGTTTGGAGTAGCCAGAGAAGACGCTTTACAGTCTTTTAAAGCCAAAGTTGTAGATTACCAATTGGTCCACAGACTTCCCAGATTCGATCAGGGCTGTGTCATACGTGTAAAGGAACATGCCAACCCGGCAATGTTTAATTAATGGTAGGCGTAATGTGCCCTCACGACAAAGACAGGAGGCTTCGATTAAACAGCACTCCACTCCGAATGAATTGCACTTCGCCAAGAGATGCTCATTATTGCTCCTCTTGCAGCGTTCTCACCGTGATATCCTCAGGGAAGAGGTTGTCGCTGTACGATCCATCATCAAAATTGACCTCGTAGAAGGTCTGTGTGGTCAAGCCAATCACGTTGCTGTGATAATAGCGGCTGTTTTTGTGCTTGGAAATGACGGTCTGTCCGACGGTAACATCTTGCAGGGAATTTCTGTTTTTCTGTTGGTAAAAACAATAACAGATATGCTTCAGTAAAAAAATGATTGTCATTCCAGATACTTCAATGATAATTAATTTCCCAGGAAAACCTAAATATTCAGACTCAATTTTATTAGGAGGAAGATTAGCTAATTACATTGTGGAATATTTTGCAATTAATGGAAAAAAACAGGTTTCAGAAAAAAATCTAAGCACCTGATGAAAATAACACGCAAAATTCTGCACTGATTTATGTAATTACCAATTGGCAATACTACCAAGAGTTGACCTCAAAGCCGAAAGATTTGAGAGTTTAACAAATAAACGCCTGCCTCCTAAATACTTGACCACAAATGTGTGCCAACATGCCCAAGTCACTCAGTAAAGTCGATACTCATGCACACAATGTCTGTCATGAATCAGGCATGCAACAATCACTTAGAAATTGTCAAATATACACAACAGATATTGTTGACGTTACATTTAACAACATGCACAAACTCTAAAACATAGAATGAATCTGGCAACAGTACAAAAGAAATGGAAAATGAGACTAACAATTTTGACACCAAAATTATAACAATTAACGAGATCAGCAAGGTGACAGTCAAACAGCTTTTAACACGTGGACTAAATCCTACGGCCGAGAAATTACGGCGTGTACACGCGGTGCGCAGGCTGCTGGGCGTGCGCCCCAACGCTCGTACCGTGCCCTGCTTGCCGGTCTTGTGCCGGCTGCAGGTAATGTAGACGGCGTAGGGCCAGTCATCGGCCTCCATGAGGACGCCGGCGGCATGGGCGCACGTCACGTGGAACGGCGTCGGGCAGCGGCCGTAAGAGCACTGCACGCACGCCCCCTGTACCTTCCGGTGCTGCTTCCGGCAAAAGATGCATTT
>JAZEWT010000019.1:5961636-6012497 GCA_036362905.1 Mordacia mordax | reverse complement strand
AAAAAAAAACCCAATGACGATCGCGCACCGATGATACCTATGAAAGCGTGACTACCCAGAGACCCAAGAGTATGAAGGATCGAAATTAACTTATCCGACTGAAAATGCACACTAGGGTCGTTTAGTAAAGTGTGTTCAGAATCACATTGAGGTGGGGAAAACAGTAATTGATTATACACGAGTTAACAAAATATAGTGACTAAATTGCCGCTGCAAATGATGTAAAAAAATTTGCCTTTGTCACAATCAGACGGGAAAAAAAAACTCTTTAATAACTTGTGAATATATGTACAATTTCTGATGGCCTTCAAATAATGACAAAAAGTGAAAAAGGATTGTATTCCATGCAACGCAAGCATAACAGACTGCAAATAACACTCAAGTGGAGAAAGTCTCCACAGACAGCTATTCAAAATGCAGCCACAGACGAATTGCCAGAGTAATGTTAAACACCAAACAGCAAGTGTTTTGAAGTTGGCATGGTGAAAGAATGGCCCTCAATCCCATAAGCTTGCAAAAACGAAAACATTTGCGTCGACACAACAATCTTGGCTTAAAAACACCAGAAATACCCACACAGGGAAAGCAAACGTGTCTAGCAATCAAAAAGGTTTCCTTAAGGAGGGCTAAAAGGGATTTTCATTGGCCTCAATTGTATAGCTCCAAAACATTAAATATACACAAAGTCAACCATGATTTAGGTGCCGTGTCTGATTCAATTAACTGGACCAAATTAATGCACGAAAAAAATATAATGACTCTGCCTGTGTTTGTTATACCATAACCCACAGCTAACGCACATTAGCACGCACCACCACCAATGGCTCAATTCCATTTGGCTAAACAGCAGGCAATAAAACACTAAGTCTTTCGGTTAAAAGGTGACAACATAAAAAAAGTGCTGCAAATTTTTACAGTGACAGTGAGCTAAGTGATCATTTATTTTGCACGCATAACGCACAGAGCACTCGGCGAGCACGCAGAACAGCAGCTGCTCTGCAGAAAGTCGCCAAGCAAGGCGGCAAAATAGCTCAGAGTGTTGCGGACAGACGGCGCCGGATGCTAATGACTTTGCTCTGATTAAAGAGGATCTGTAACTGGGTGCGTTCCAGGTTAAAAGCACGTTTAATGTCCGGCGAGCCCTCCCAGACTGCGTGAACTTGATTGGCAACGTCTGTGCAATAATGATATCCTGTCCCTTTATGGTGGGCAAACTTCCTCTGCCGCCACTGTATTAACATTTGCCAGCTGTTTACAAACGTAGAGATACACTGACAAATTTGTAGATCGATGCAATCATTATTTAAACAATATTTGCAGCCTTATAAACTTTCAAATCGTCTCCCATAACTCCAAATAATGCTGCTGGAGATGCAAACCAATTTGTCATTGTAAACCTTAGCTATGAAATAATTAAGATCATACTTTGAGGTTCCGCATGTTAGGTCGTTTAAGTTTAAATATGGAAGGCATTTTAGTTCAAATATACAAATCGAATTTAGCCACACTGCATCTACAGTTTTTTGTAAGTCTACTGAAAGATGACATCTTCCCAACATGAAATATCACGGTAGATGTTTGAACATACTTCCCCACACTAGTCAGTGAATGTAGGTGAAGTAGGGTGTCTTGGACCAGTTCAGATATTACTCCCTAGTGATGACATTGAGTGCAAAACTAGGTGCACTTAACCACTGACCCACACTACTCTGCCTGCCTTTAAGATAATATATCTACATATAATGGCGTGTTTTATGCGTGTGAGCACTGACGGCAGTTTCAAAAACTTCACGAGCACATTTTTTTATGTGTATAACACCAGGGCTTTTATGTCTTACTTCAGTTTCATTTCCCAGCTATTGAATACTCCTCTGAAGCATTAACACGATTTTAGCATTATATTCCCACTTCTGCACTACCATCAACCTTTGTAAGCACTCTTTTGCATTTATCGTGACGTCAGAAGAACATAATACATGATTGTAAAACATGTCCCATCGGTCAAGTGATTTTGATGGTAACAATAATAATACTCGTAAAACCCAATCAAGTACCAGCTTCCAGCGGGGGGGAGGGATGCGGCTGATGTCCACTGGTCTCCGCTCCATTACATTCACGAAGCGTGCCTCAGTCACTGCCACCGCGCACATCACGTGCACCCATCTGTGCACCATCACACGACAATGGTAGCCCCCGCTTGTCAACAACGTCCGCTCAGCACAGCAAACGTGACAGCCGGGCGCAAAAAAAGGCGTGTGCGTAAAATACGCACAAGGCACGTGTCTGATGGCACCGCATTCTACGCAGCGCCCCGCACGAGCGCTACTTAATCGCGTGCATCGTGCCGAACGCAAATACCACATCGACTAAGGCGCAACTTCTAACCAATCGCAAGCATGCACGGGTAAAATAATTCGCATCTACGGATCGGAGGTAAAGTTACTGCCCTATGAGAATACCTGCCAAAAAAATGGAAAACCTATGAAATGATTATTTGCCCGGGGGGGGGGGGGCATGTTTAAAAATTTATCAAAATGTTTTGTTTACAATCTGAAAAAGCCATTAAGCATATGTTTGTTTTAAATCACAGAAAGTAATTGAAGAAGCGGCACTAAAACACTTCGGGAGATGAAAAAGATTTGCACAGAAATGTATTTGGACTTTGAATATTACTGAGCGCGTTAGTTTTTTTAGCCTGAGGATCTGTGTGACGAGGTGCACTATGCATCAATTGGAGTACTTCTGCTGCTATAACTGCCGCTTGGTACCTGTTGTCTGTGGTTTGCTGAAGGGCTCCTCCCCTGAGATTGCACAGGCAGCAATCCTGAGATAATGTAGACACGCACAGATACATCAACATTACCAACACACTCTATTCGATGAGAGACAACCACTGCTCATTACAGCAACATACGTAATAGACATGCAATAACAGTAAAACACTATAGTTGCAAAGAAATATAAATTAACAATTAAATTGGTGTTGTTTAATGACGTTTACACAAATATCTTCATTTTACATGACTGGAACATTAATCTGCTGCACCGTTACACTCACAAGGCCTGCTGCAGTCAATGAGAATTTGAACGATCAATTAATACGAATTGCTCATTAAGTGACTCGACCATTGAGCACTAGATAATTATTTCAGGGAACAGGTAAATTGTATGTAAATAAAAATGTTAAAAATTTAACGAAATACACATTCGGCTTGGAAGACATATCCGGCTGCTATGTGGGTCCCTAACACTAACAAATATGAAACCAAATAATTCACAATATATATACAGTACTACCTACAATATCCACATCAAGTCTGCTCGACAGAAACATTATAAGTAGAGTAAAGCATATCACATTTATATACAACACATTGTGTTGAGGTTCGTGTGAAAGTGGACGTATACATTCATTGACAGGACATTGAATTGTAGCTCAAGACGTGGGTTTTCAGTGAAACAGCCGTAAAAACGGACTCACCACAGTCCAGGCCTCCGCAGCACATCGAGAGCATTTCCAGCCATCTGACAAGGCTTGTGCCCCGACCCCATAACAACCTGTCACAGCAAAACACACACCCATCACCATTACAGCACGCAAAAAAAAAACAATTACCAAGGGAGGCAGCCACCGCCATTATGGCAGCGCAACACAAAGCTCGCCGCTAATCGAGCGCAGCGCTCTCACGCACGCACGAAGCGTGCCTTGGCGAACACAAAAAAACGAAAAAGCCAATGCCGCTCGCTGACAAAATCGGTCTTTTTTTTTTTAAAGGTCTGAGGTAAACTGTCTGCAAGAAAGCGGTAAGAACAGGAGGGAGAGGACTTACTTGCGTGCACCTGCAGGCAACATTTGGCACAGGAAATGAGGGTGCTGGTGCCATCCTCGTTAAGAAGGGAGCCGGCGGGCAGCGGGTCTGTGTTCTCGCCGCAAGACGCGTAGCACATCTCGGGTATGAGCGGCTTCGTCTGCGTGCCCACCGTGGGCACGGTCGACCCGGAAGTGCCGCTTGAACTCTCGGGTTCTTCATCGGCTTCCGACTGAAACCATACGATTGTACAGACACGTTGGGAGAAATTAGCGCTGGTCAATGTGATATAGTAGAATGCCTGGGTTACTAAGCACTTTTGCACTTCTGAAACAAGCACTCTCGTAATTTTCATACCTGTAATATAACCTTCAAAGTCGCACATGTCACATACTCTTGTTTGGGGCCATAAAGTGTACCGAATTTACAATGCACCTTGATACTGAACATCTTCATTTGTTTCACTCCACCAAAAAACATGAAAAAAACGAACAGACTATTTTCTCATTGGCAAGTACCAAGATACATTTGGAAGGGCATCTGGGGAGAACTTGCAGCAAAACTGCAGTGAGTAAATGTCTTTATTGCCCATGATTTAACTCACCGTGATAATAAATCAAAGATTTTTTTTAAATAAACAATATTCTCACCCCACCAAAGTCTCTTAACATTTAAGGAGTAAAGTGGCCATGTTCAACAAACATTTTTTATACAGTCTGAGTCTAACACGAAGTGTGAGTCTAACAACACAAAGTGAACAACGTG
The DNA here is from genome assembly GCA_036362905.1 of Mordacia mordax. Classification (NCBI taxonomy): domain Eukaryota; kingdom Metazoa; phylum Chordata; class Hyperoartia; order Petromyzontiformes; family Petromyzontidae; genus Mordacia; species Mordacia mordax. The sequence goes on along the minus strand of JAZEWT010000019.1, from coordinate 6,007,923 downwards.
GTGTACTTGTGTAGGTTTTCAGGGCTCCGTGTATAAGACAGAAGGAACATGAGTGTCTTCACAAAGAGAAAGGAGCACTTGTCACTGCAATGCGAAAAGAACGGCTATGGAAAGACATTCTCTAAGTGGCATGTGTAGGCAAGACATGTGCCTTACCCTGTAATAGGGGTGGAAAAGGGTGCAGATGGCACAGTAGGGCTCATTGCGAGCTGCCGCCGCGTTGTATTCCCGCTCGGCCAAGAAGCTGTGCGGCCGCGTTTGCCACAGGTGCGCCAGCGGCCGTGCCCACGTCTCTGCCTCGGACTCCTCCTCAGATACCACTTCGGGTAATTCTAGAGGCGCGTTACGATTGCAGACACGTTAGCACAAGCGTGCAATGAACGGGAACACAATAGTCGGGTGAGAATACACAGGTAGTACAAATTAGGCTTGATGTTTTTATGTAACTTTGCTATAACTACGATGATGTATGCACATAGGAATAAGACAAAATGTAAGGTCATGATTTGCCAAAACTAGTTTGCTAACAAAATTCATTACTCCTGTAGACAAATCCACAAGAGAACCCCAATTTATGGTCATATGATCTACCTTAATTGCAAGGGATTGGTAAAACACATTAACAAGAGTAGACAACAACACAAGAGAACGTTTCCGAGGTGCGTAGTTTGGCGCACACGAGTACATGAACGATACTCCACACACCAGGGAAATCGCACCGAATTTGCACCAAGCAGGTGTTAAAGTCCGATAGGAGACGATAAAGCAATTTAAAATCTCTGCGTAGAATAAACACCAGATTTTACTAGTTACACTGCCAAGGATTTTACATAACTACTTTTCAAAATGAAAATGACATACATTATGATAGCTTAAGAAACAGGTTTTCTCTGCAGCAGTTATTGCTTGCTTTTAATTAGCTTTACAGACATGATAAAAAACAACTTCCCTACGAGAATTTTTTTTAAACCTGCCAAATTAGCTACCAATTGCTTGTAAACTCGCATAATCGATTCTAGTCACTGCCAATGCTCAGTACACCTAGACCAAGTATTATCACCCACCCCCGAAAATGTATGCCAAGCAGTAATATCAGAATTGTGCTGTTAAGTAACAGCTTGCTTGCTGTACAACAGCAGGCAAACAGCACTACTATCAGTGGGATACCCTGTGGAAAGAGTGGTCAACCTTAACTTTCAAGGGCTCCACGCTCACATGAAAACGCGTGTCATATTGCATTTTTTAAATCACGTTATCCTATCACAATACCAAAGCTTATAATGCTAAACAGCCAGCACTGTACAGCACTACTGCAGGTAGAGGGAGCGCTACAAACATTTGGGAAGACACGATGGGGGGGGGGAAATTCCAAGGTAGAGCAATGTGAGGAAACAAATGGGAAAGGAAGTGTTTTGAGCAGCAGAAAACGGTGATAAACACACACCATACACGTACAGCCTGAAGGTCCTACCAGAGCGGGTGAGATCATGGCAACAGTAACGAGGATAGGCAGCAACACAAAAAGCAACGTGGTTAGTGACCACCAGTGAGCGAGTGACTCAGCCAGTGCTGGATTATCAAATCAAAGCTCACAGATTCACAGTGAATTAATGTGGTGGTCTCACCTTCATCGCTGGGCGACTCCTGCTTGACCACAGAGATGGGGAATCGAATGGGCAGCTTGCTCAGAGGCTGCCGCCTACTCTTGCTCCGTTTCTTGGCTGCCATCACCTTCTGGGGGAAACGTCACCAGAGAAGAAGGCAACGTCACCACATAGCCAGCAGCCACGAGCCTAGGGGAGTACTGCTCACTTTGCAGGCCGTCTTTTCCTTTTGCTCCCGCAGACTGGCATGACGGATATGCGTTTCATTTTGCCTGGTACAGTAGGTCATTATAATGCTTCATAAGGCGATGTCAGTCTCGTTTAATCACGATTTCAAAGAGCAACCCTACCTTATGCCATACATTCTCTAGGCGTTTAAGCATTACGGTTTATTGCCAACAACATGCAAGCGTTTGCCTTCTCTTGTGAGCAAATGAAACAGGGAATTAGTTCGTGTCAAGCCACGTTTTCATAAGTTGTATGAAAAATCTCCACAATAAAGGATCCAGTCAATGCAAGCATTTTTTTTACCTCTGGTAAACGAAGCTGAGTGATGAACTAATCGAAAGTAATTGTTTTTTACAAGCACTATTCAACGTGGCCAATCAGAAACCGTCATTTACAGGAGTATTGCAGATATAAACAGTGATTAGAAGTTAAGGCGCATTCTGGTATGACACGTGTGCAAGGCACAAAAGATAAAGACAGAGATCGCCGTATAGCCTAACAAACTGTAGGGTCAAGTGCCGTTAGCGAGCAGCACCTATGAAGGTCGACACGGCACACGAGCAGGTGGGTGACCAGCACCACGCTCGGCCGCCTTTGTCTCCCTAGTGGCAATGTTTACACATCACACTAGGTACTCATTTGAGGCTGAGTCGACTTAGGGGAGGCCCAGGACAGGTTCACTTATGTTGGCTGTGAGTGAGATTCGAACTCGGGTCGCCAGGTTTGTAGCCCAGCGTGCTAACCGCTGGGCCACCGCTTGTATGTGTGTGGGGAGCGGTGGCCCAGCGTGCTAACCGCTGGGCCACCGCTTGTATGTGTGTGGGGAGCGGTGGCCCAGCCGTTAGTGTGCTGCACTACGAACCTGGCCACCCGAGTTCGAATGCCGCTCATGGCCAACACCAGTGACGATTTTCTGGTCCGGTACTGGGCCTCCCCAAGGTAGACTCAGTCTCAAATGAGTACCTGGTGCAATGTGAATATATTGCCACAAGGGAGACAAAAGCGGCCAGGCGTGGTGTTGGTCACCCACCCCTCGTGTGCCGTGTCGACCTTCATAGGTGCTCGCTAAGAGTACTGACCCTACAGTCTGTTAAGGCTATACGGGGGATCTTTGTCTTTGTGCAAGGCGCGCACACACGCGGCAACAAAATCGCTTTCAGACAAGCTGTGCAGGGGTGCACAAGTATAGCGTGTGGCGGTGTCTGGTGACCTTGAGCACATCCTCAGGGTTGATGCAAGCTTCGATGACCATGGCCTCCCCCTCGCTCAGCTCCCCGGAGGAGAGCAGCTCAAGCGCCTCGGTGGCCGACTCGCCCTCCCTGCGCGGCTCTTTCACTTTTCCGCTCGTGAACTGCATGAACTCCTCCTGAGAACACGATGAAGTCGTCAGCAGCGATAAAAAGGCGATTCAACCCTCCATCAGCACTGTGGGGTGAACGAGTGGGTGCGCGTACGCGAGGGAGGGAACTACGGAAGACCGATGCTATACTGCTAAAAACATGCAAAGCCTGAACGTTAACAAACGCACATTTGACATGAAACGCCTTTTATGTGCTACGCATATTGAAATGTTAAATACAAACGTTTCCACCGTAAACTCGACAGGAAAATAATTTAAGCATCAATTGCACGGTGATAAAATGCACCACAACATGGACAAAGCTTATAAAATCAACGTCGACTCTCAAATTCCTGCAATGCGCTGCGTCACTTCACAGCTGATATTCTTGCGTAAGCACGCAGGCTTCCATGTGACGTACCTGGTAAGCAAATGCATCCTTGTTGAAAACCACCCGTTTGGTAACCTTGGGCTGCAGCGTGAGAAGCAGCTTCCGCTTGGCCCTCGGCTTTTCTATGGTCGATGTGCTCTGAGCGGCATCGCTAGTTTGCGGAACTTCCTCCACTTGCACGGGCTCCGACAGCGTTGCCACGGGATACTCCTTTTGCTTCTTTTTGGATTTTCCTCCTGGAGCATCTTTGCCACGAAGCTTCTCTCTCGGCTTCTTTTTTGTTTTCTCAATATGTTTTGCCAAATCTGCCAACACCAAGCAAAATCTTGCATTACATTCATTGTATTTCAGGTAGTTCATTAGTATTTCAGGTAGTTTTTGGGTAAAGTCCTGCCGAGCTTAAAAGCACAATACAGAGCACATTAAATTAATCTGTGTACGTGTATATACTGCAGCTGGAGAGTAAAAAAGTAAGTTTCTTGTGCACCGTGGGTACAGAGGGTCTCTGATTGAAATGTATACCTGCCAATTCAATATGCATTCTATTTATTTGCAGGCATCATCTGCAAAGTAAAAAAACGCTCAGCATTCATCATCATCACCCGACACCTGTTTGCCGTCAACTACAGCACGTACAACAGCAGATGCCCCCCCCCTTGTCCCAATCCCCGAGCATAAGGAACTCCATCTGTGTTGATACAAGGCTGGCTCAACAATCAGCCATGGCCCAGCACATGCCATGCATGTCCAAAACATGGCAAGGTGTTTGTGGCGATGCACGCCAGGAAGCGATCAAAATGTTTAATTAGCTAACAAATGGAGATGGGTTTTTTTTTTACGCTCCCTTGTGAAAACTCTGGAGCAACTAATTTTAAGTGATGCCGATGTGTTGCCCCGTGTATGCTATGTCGCAATTTGACTCAAGGATCTATGCATAAAGAAATTCACAAGTTAGGAATGAAATCAGAAATATCAAAAACATTTCAGTGGTTTTATCTGCACATGATTCACAAACCCCACATCTGAGTGATTCCACTCATTTACTAGGAATGACATTTACATGTCCAGAATCCATCGGTGCCAACAAATTGACACTGGGTTAACAACAAAACATGTTATCAGAGAACTCTGAAAGTTAAGGACGTGCTCAGTTGCGGATACAACGCACACTTTGTTTTTCCCCGACAACATTTTACCAACTATGGACACCAATAGCTATTAACTGACAAATCTTTGCATGTTGGACAAAACACTTTCATGGAGAGGTCAACCATCAAGGGCGACTTGTGCTGTGTGCAGGAGGCTGGCGCAGTGGCAACGTTTGCGCCTCACGCAAAGTCCTGCTCAAAGCAATTCGATTCCCACCTTGGGCACCTTTCCATGTGGAGCTGGGTGCGTTCTCCCCCTGTTCTGCATGTGTTTTCTCCACGTTCTATGGTTTTGTCAGACAACTAAACAAATGTATTAATTAATTGGCCGATAACATCATCATAATACATAGAGGAAAGCAGTGTCTTAGCCTTACCCCAGGTTGGGTCCCACTTGTCTTCGTCTTCAGATTTAACATCCACAGGCTCTTGTTTCACTTCGGTGTCATCAATATCTTCATCGTCATCCTCCTCCTCTTCCTTCGCACGCACGGTCTTGAAGCGCAGCGGGCTGACATTGCGCGCAACAGCGGCAAACACAAGTGATGAGGTGACGCAGTCCCGTGAATTTTCAACACGGTGGCAGTAAATTAACATGAAGCAAATAACCACTCCGATGTATTATCTCACTGAAATAATGTGTAGCTTCCTATTTTAAATGAATGTGTTTTCCTTCAAAAGTTTTTCTTCTTCTTAACAAATGGCAGTAAACAAAGCCTGCCTTCAGAGTTGAACCAATATATACTGACCTATGGGTTGCATCGAATATCCTCCCTAAAATATTGTTTCAGCTACAAGCAAAATAACTCCAATTAACTAATTAGTGGTGCAAATAATTTCATGCGAATAATTATGCACAACATTTCTGATGTAAGAAACTACAAGAACATGGGTACTTTAAATATGAAATACAATTCAACATGGGCAAGTATTGGTAAATCAAATTATGAAATCATTATTTCAATTGCACATCAATTCTTTGTGCCTTAAGAAAGGACCACATAATTTGTTGATTCTTTGCTACAGCTATACATGCAAATTATAACATAGGTTTTGTTTCTGGGCACAAAAACAATGAAAATATTGACCAATTAAAAAAACTACGTCGACAACATGATTAAGCCATTCCACGATAATTTTTTTGAAACAACTTAAAGATTTTACACTACAAAGACACCCCCAAACGCATCCTCCACTAGACCAAGTATTTTTGTAGCATCATGAGAATTATAATCGAGCCCACACTTCAAGGTGTGGACACAGTAGAAATTAAGACAAGAGCGATAATGGAGGGAGGATAAGGGGAAAAATAAAAACTATTAACCATATACAAGTCGTACAAAGCAACAAGGAAAAAAATGCTGACTATATTTCCTCTGCAACTCTAAAGCATGCAAGTTGTGCTACCTGCAGGCAAGTAACTGTGGAAGCTTGAGGCTGGGAAAATATTGGTGTTAATATATCCAATACTGAAGCACATGCCAATACGGTACCCACTTAATCACAAATTACTCGAGATTTTATTTCATTTGGTGAAGGGAACCTTGACGTAAGGAAATAGTTCAGCATGTTCTGTACTGAAAGTATATATTTATTTAAATAAATGTCTCTATGACCCAAAACATTGACTCAACATTTTCTATTCCCATGCAGTAAATGCATATTTCTTGAACATTTACAGAGATGTCATTATCCACCGGACATTACGTTTCGCATTTCACCGCTACCGACAGCTGAACAATTCCTGCTGCCCAGTATCCACTTGCTAGATGTGCGTGAACTGCAAACTCACTTTTCTCTCTTCTTCTTCCTCTTGACAGGCGTGAAGGTGGCGAGGTACTCCTCCAGCTTGAACACCTTCCCAGTGAGGAATTCGCTGGCTTCCGGGGTAGGCAGTGAGTGGTCCAGTATATACTGATCCTTGCCCTCCTTCCACATTTCATACCTCTCCGGCTGGAACTTGCGCACAAAGATGTCCATAGATATCTTGACCATGTCCTTCATGCAGGTGCACTATGGGCATGGGCAGCAGAGTGTGGAGACAAGCAATTGAAAGACATTTACAAAACGGGCAAATAAAAAGGAACATAAATATAGTCCACCAGTGGGATAATACAGTAAAATAAAGTCCATTATGAGGTCCACATTGTAAAAATTCCACTCTAAAAATTGAGTTGGTTTTTAAAGGCCAGAAAAGGTGGTAAGAATCACTGGATTTATGAACGCAGATTTATTGGGTATATTTCCATATATTTGTCCTTGAAAAAACAAAATCCCTATACGACATTGATTTAGTACTAAGCATTACAATTATGTAAGCCAGTTATATTACAGGAGTCCTATTGGATGCAGACATTAATTTTCGTTCCGATTGTTTTATTCCTATTTTTATTTAGCGCGAAATCATTTGGTGTTTACAAGGTTGTGTGCGGCACACATGCATAAATTTAAAAATTAAAGGACAAAAGAAAAACAATGTATTCATCTAGCAGAGGCCACATGATGCAGTTATTTTTATGGAGAAACTTGCCTACGGACTTACCAGCCCTTGAAAGCAGGCACAAAGGACACATTTATTTTCCAACTGAGTAAAAGGGTCAGTTGTGAGCAAGCCCTTTCCATTATGGAACCATCTTGAAAAAAAAAATCTCTAACAGTTTTGTTGTATCCCCCAAAACATAAAGCAATTCATAAAATATTACACAATGTGCCGTGAAACAAATATTTGAGCCATGTAATACTGTGCCATATATAGAAATGCAACATAAATAAGACAAGGTAGTTCAGTTCCCAATACTGTAATCAAGCCCACATCAGATTGCAGGACTGGCTATTTCACTCATTTGCTTTGTTATTGACTTTTCATTTATTTTTATGGCATCCGCTCACTCTACGGCAGATATCACAGAATGATTCACAACCTTTAAAGCAAATGAACTGGAACAATCGAGCCGTGGAATAACTATGAAATTGATCACATTTTATTATAGCATTAACTCCTATACAATATTTATGCAAAACCTATGCAGATAACTAAGCTATGGGTCATGACAGATATATATTTCAAAATAGCCTTGGTCATCATGCAAGCATCTCGAAAAACATACTAAATGTATGCGTGCCACTATAATTTCTAGTCTCACTTCCAAAACATGGAACAACTTCGCAGATTTGAAATTCAATATCAGCCAAATTTCCAGAGGAAGATGTTGACATATGTGAGCAAGAGAAAGATATATAATGGATCAGCAAGTACTTATCCACACTCTCAACCCTGGACAGCTACAAACCATTAACTGAGGTTTTGGAATGATAATGGTCCTATTTTACAAAGTGGCCAGGTCATAAAAGCCTTTACTACTTTGCACCCAACCACAATTTACTAGTAACAACTACACAAATGGCATGCCTTTTACTATCTGAGTAACACTCATGTGCCTCCTGCAGCTTGGGAGTGATAATCCTATTCCCATGAAAATCGTGACAGTTCGTGAAAGCATCGAAGGAACTGCCTACGTATATTACCCGTCATTACTTGTCAGCACAAAGCAAGAAAGTATGCTACATCCATGAAATGGTCGACCTCGCCCCAACACAGGGCCACCCGCCATACAAAACCCATCAAGCAGAGAACAAAAAAAGCACAGCGCTTCAATATAAACCTAGATGTTTGAACCCTTAAAAGCAAAGAAGGACACATAGTAGCACAAAAGAGCAACTTCAGTAAAGTGAGCATGCTTATAAAAGGCATTATTAAAGTATGAGTGAAAGGCTGATGTTACTGAATTTTCACAACGACTAATCTAAACGAGTCTGTATCAAAGCATAAGTACTTGAAATTTGGGATTTTAACCAGGCTGGTGGTAGTATGGGGGGGGGGGCATTATTTTTCTTAAGAAAACTTGGTTGTTATGGAACAGTTATAGGTAATAAGAGAGCCATGTGGGGATGGGTTCACTGCATTGATTTTTGCCTTCGACCAATTGCTTTGGTTTCTTGTCAATACCTGGCACGCCAGGGTTCACATTATCATGCCATACTCGAGTTGCAGAGAATGTTAATAACACTGTTATTTGACAGTAAAAGATAAGAATTCCGAAAGGAATTGGGAATAACAGTAGTCTCTATCTTGTATTATCAAAGGATGATTTAGGCTATCACCGCTGGCGGTGTTTGTTTCTGTAGGGTGTCTGAGATAATCAATGTTTCGGTTTGTTTTTCCAATAATTCCCAGCCTCATTTACCTTTGCCGCTCACCTACCCGTCTAATTGTAGGCGACCTTGTGGTCTGGGCTTGCATTACACATGCCATGCCACAGAAGGCACCACACAAAAAAAGGTCAGGAGATGACGAAGCCATGGGAAACCTTGGCGGTTGCCTATTGCACTCGGGAGCTGAAGAGTGGCCTTTCCAAGGGTAGTGCTCATTACAGCAATCGCACATTTGTACGAAGGGTTTTAGTCACGATGAAAATTGTAAATAACTGTATCCTTTGAGCAATTACACTGCCATCATACATGTCGCTAAAACATATTACAATATTGCAGTATGCGTGGGCAACATGACAATTTATTTAATTACAATTAGTAGACGTGACTATGAATGTAAATAGGCCAGTAATAGATGTGCATTTAGAAAACTGCATGTTGGTTGGAATCCTAAAATGTTATAACTACACCTTTGGATTCGCATTCTATTTTATATGTAATAGCTTATATAGACAAATAACCTCAAGGTTTATAAGCAGCCCAAATAAGAAATGTTCCGCATCAATGAAATTCAAAGTTCTTGTAGGGGTTAACCAACCTAGCACTCTACTTCAGGAGACTTTACATTAACAGAAAGTCATCCACGTTATGTATTTCCGACTGTCACCTGCTACATAGCTCTGATCAATATTCTGCAATACTTTGCTCAATGGCTAGCTGGAGGGGCTTTATTAATGTTAGATGGCTTACCCAAATGGGATTTTAAATTTTCATGCAGTTAATACCATTTACGCTTTTGCACCCCTCCCTCCAGAAAAAAATTCTGAAGCAAAACACAAACGACTTATCAAATCATACTGGATTACAAAGTGCAAATATTTTGGTCATTCTCATTTGCATTTAACATGGTTGCACCACTAGAACTTTGTATCACATATGAATGAGCAAATTTCCAAATGCATTCCATTACTTGCGCTTTTAAGTACATCCATCTATCATTTTAAGGAGCCTTAGGAACCAATGAGCTTTGAAAATCAAGTTCAAAATTCAAGGGATTTGGACGTAATGAAGCTTATGAGCATATGAAATCGTTCAACTTTGGCAAAGTTATTTTTCTGCGTGATGGATATTACTATTTATTATATTCAAGTTGTGCACTTATGGTCGATAGATTCGAAATGCATTTAATTAATAAATTTTATTTGTTACAATTTTCATATGTTTGTTGCATTGCTCGAGCAGAACACGCAGCTACATATTGCAGTCATCAAAACGTGCCGCAGGATTATATATTTTTACACATTATCTCAAAGGACGAAGGTGGTCACTGGAAGTATTATGTGCTAAATTATGCAGAAGGGACTTTGTTCTCTTTGAGGAATAAAGGGCAAAAGATATGCGAGTAAATCAAGTTGCAGAGGTCTCTAAAGCGCAAACCAGGATTCAGGTTGCAGGAGTGGTCTGCAGCCAGGCAAGCCGAGACCTCCCCAGGGAGGGTCCTTTTAAACTACTAGTGGCAATCCACACATGAGCATCGCGTACACCAACACTCAATCGAAAGGGCAACACACAGCCGCAAACAATACAAGACACGCACAGGGCAACAAAGACTCAGCCAATTAAAAAAACACTCGGCAGAGTGGCACAAAACCAACAAAATATAGAAAATTTGAAAAGAACCCACGTAAAACAAAGTGCAATGTGTGTAGAACAACAAAGTGTGTAGAACGACATAATTATTTAATGTTTTTACAGCAGTCAAGTAGTAATTAGCAACAAACAATAATTAACATAAATAGCAGCAAGAACCTGCGAGTGAAAGTAACCATTAATAATATGCACTGGCATGGGTTTTTATGTCTGATGCATGACTTACAATATAAAATGGACCCCAAACCAATAATGCAAAAAAAGATATACCGGAGATGCACTCCCAAAAAGTAAAACACAAAATTAACCCAACAAATTTCAGCCCAAGCACACACGAAATATTATGTTCGGCATTACGGCCAAAGAAGCAAGTCAAATATATGCCAATTTTGACTCAGTCTAAATGGCATTCACTTTCCATTCTTTTGCTATGCACACGTTGTCTATTTGGCAGTGTTTGCTGCCACGCAGTGGAAAAATGTCCTCCCTGCATTCCAAACACATTAACATACACTTACACTCGATTGGCACCAATTGTTCCAGAAGCTCCCAGCGATTGACGCATAGCAACAGAACCATGAAAAAGATTCACAGTAGTATCTACATAGTTTCTATTTTTAACCCTCAAACTCCTGCCCACTTAGAACCACCTTTGTAAAATAAGGATATTTTCATAATATTACAACTGTGGATATGTTTTTTTGTACCAACATATTATGGGAATAGCTGATTGAACTAGGAAATAAGTACATACGATTACAACAGGTTTTAAGATCTTAACACCTGCATAATCGCCAGATACGGTAAAACCTGTTGTAATCTTATGTATGTATACTGGCAAAAAGTACCCATAGGAAATAAGTGCTTGAATCGTAACCCCTGTGCTATGAACAGCACAAAGATAAGAGCTAATGACTCGGTTAATAAAATGTTTTAATGTTTACTCAAAGTAATAACCTTGCCTGCGACTACAGGTCTCATTTGCATCAGCAGCTCTGCACAACTGTCTGGAAAAGGTCTGTACACAACCCGTTAACGGTGCCACCACTCAAGAGGCACTCACCAGCGTTGACTGCTTTCCGTAGTCAATCCAGCGCAACGTGGCAAAGTTGGTGGATTCCGCACAGTTGAAGCCGTGGTTGAAACCAGCGTGGTATCCGTACGGGAACGTTATCATGAACTCCCCTGCCTCTTGGGTCACCTGTAGCAGAAAAACACAACAATAATAATTGCATTTACAGAGCGCTTTTCACCCGAGGGTCACAAATCGCTGCACAAAGCTGCGGAGAAAGCGGCACGCCAACAACGACGACGACAAGATCACAACGGCAAATCAGCAACAGTAATATAAATCACAAGGTGCAACGAAAATATCACAAACTTATTCCAGTACATAATTCCCAGCAAAAGTGAAAACAAAAAATGGCTTTCCAATACTAAATGAATGACTTAGATTATGAAAGCAAAGCAATTGAAATTTGTCTCCAAGGGTGATTTAGCCTATAAGTAACTGTTCAAATCGCATAATTACTGATGTCAATTACCAAAGGGTGACATTTTATTGTAAATGTTGCATATCCCCACAAGAGTATGCCACATTATTCCAGTATATAGGCTGAATAAAAAAATATATAATAAGCAGACAATATCACAGTTTTTTCTTAAAAGCTGACTTCAGAAACGTAACAATAACTACAGCAATATACATATGATTTGTAATATTACATAAGCATAATGGAGTCACTTGAAATGACCATTCAAAACACTAAACTCACAAGAACATAACTAAAATGTTGAGCAAAGCAATTCGTTTGGAAGCTAATTTCACAAAACGTACATTGCACTGTAAAAAGAAACCTACATCCAACAAAATGTATCAACCATTAAGTCACTCGTTTTTTCAAAGAAGTTTGGAATACAGCTGTTTAGCAAATTAACGACTGCATACAATATGAATATACTCTGCCCTCAGACAACACTCTGTATATAAAAAAACAGGCATCTTGAAGAAATGGAAGGAAATTCTTACCCTGTCAAAGGGGATCCCGTATTGTCGCAGTATGGAGGGAGAAATGAGCGTCATCTTGTGGCGGAGAAAGGCATCGCAGCCTTGTGAGCTGCCAGGGAAAAACCCTGCATGCACAACGGCAATTGACCCGGACTATGAGCAAGCAACACATCAAAAATGGTAATCGAAATGGATAATGTTGAAACTGGTTAACGTGCTACAAATATACTAAACCCCCATTACGTTCCTTGTGACAAAGAGGAAATGCCAAAAGGCAATCAGCCCAGGACAATGCAATATCAATGCTTTAGTAGCTCAGGTCGAGCTGTTTTAAACTGAGGATTTTTGCTGTATACAGTTTAATTGCCAGCGATGGTAAAACTTTTTCTACTTTTTTAATATGTATACTGGCAAAAGTACCCATTGTTTAAACAGGTAGACCTGGGCTAGTAAAGGAATGAAATTGCAATGTCCTGAGATGATTGCTTTTGGCATAACTTGGCTAACTCAAAATTAGGCTCTAAAGAAAGTAATGTCTAGTGTGGGCCAATTAGTTTCAAGGACAATGTGTTTATTATCAAAGCTGCTCTTTTGGGACAGAGGTCGATCGTTCCCCCTCTCGTGGCTATCCCGAAAGAGCAGTTTTGGAAGCAATCGTGCATCGATCCGTGAAAACCTACATCATTACATTATCAAAGCTTTTTGTTTGTATATTTTGCCGCAAGTATATGTGGCTTTTTGTAAATTGGACACTTTGTAAAAGGTGTCTATTTTGATGTTTTAAGATCTTAACACCTGTATAATTGCCGGAAATGGTAAAACCTTATCTCTTTTTTACAAAGAAGAAATATTTGTAATGTATTATACTTAAATATCTCACAGGGTTTTGGGACTATTCGCTAGGATTCTGCCACGTTTTTGCAGGAGGCAATGATTGCTATGTATAATACCTTTTGAGCCATGTGGGGTAATTTTTCAAATTTGACCAGTGCTATATACGCAGATACATTGATAATGAAGATTTATCTGGCTGCACACCATCTCTCATGACCAGTCTAGCTTAAGTTGCTTTTGTTTAGCCAAGTGAAAACGCAAAAAACAACAGTCACGTTTGCAAAGGAGAAACAAGAGCATGTCTACACACTACGGGGCAAGGATGACAATGAATAATCCCTATACCATAACTGGTGGGTCATTTCTGATATGATGTGAGCCATGAACCTGCCACACAAAGGTATACACTTGTAAATTACATCAGATGATCTTTAAGACACGGTAAAACAGATAGCGTATGTCTTATTAATACACATGCAATAACAAGGCTTAATTCAAACCATGAACCTCAGCAATAAACGGCAAATGTGCTTCCAATAGGTCACCGACCAGTCTACTAACTCGACACTGTTCACAGCTATGGTTGTGATCTCCATCCACTTGTCCAGTTCTCACCCTTAAGGATACGCTGGGATGCGATTTAAGCCTGTCTACGCTGCTTTATTTGGAATATAAGTTCCTCTTGAGTGCCCTCTTTTTCTGAATGGGTTTCTGCAACTACCAGAATCAAGTGCAGTTTTAGTGGTAGCTAAAGTAGGTATTGCGGTCATTATGTGCCAATTGTGTACCTTACCCAGTCATTGGTTTGGAATGCTATACATGAGATTCATGCAATTCCAAAAGGCCCATATGCCTGCAGGATTAGAGTCTTACAATTAAATTCAGCAGAATACTATAGGACTACAGCCTGCAATGGATTGGCATTCCATCATGGGCATGGCGCCATCATGCACCTTGTTTCAGTTATCCAAGCTGTACATTATATCCATCAGATTCAAGTACACCACCAATGCTAGATAGATAACATTTGATTTACCTTTAGCAAGACGCTCCAGTCGTTTGCCGTGTTCTGGAGGAATGGCGTACCTGCACAGGGGGGCGGGTGAGTGAGCCTTCAGTCACAGAAACTCTAAATCAGCTTCCCACAACACACAACTTCACACTTGCTGGTGTCAGCATCAGAAAATATGATAAATTAAGATGAAGCCCAAAAACGACTTGCTCTCAATTTGTAAATGCACAACTAAGAGGTGTTTGTAATGATGTAGGTTTTCACAGTTAGATGCATGATGATTGCTCGAAAAGCTGCTCTCTCGGGACAGCCGCGTCGATCGCTCCCTCTCCCTCCATTGCAACGTTTCGCCTCACACATTAGAGGCACCCTCGGGCGCTTTTGGAGCTATAGATAACCTTTTCATTCCTCCAGAACACTGCAAACGACTGAAGCGCCTTAGAATGCCTCTAACATGAGGCGAAACGTCGCGATGGAGAGGGAGCGATCGACGCAACTGTCCCGAGAGAGCAGCGTTTCGAAGCAATCATTAAGACGTGTTTTCCAGGCTGTCCACTTGTATTCCATTGCGATATCAACGTGGTGTTGTGAAAAGCAACACTTTCCACTAACTCCAAAGAGAGCTAGCATCTCCATCATTAGAAAAAATTTGCTAAAGAGTTGTCACACAGCAATGAAACCCATTACTTAAATCTCCGAGGAAGTGGAAACTGATGAAATAAAAACTGAATTTTGTATTTTTGTTATAAAAATAATGTTACCTGGCAAAGTCTATTAATTGGCTGCAACGAGGACAGTTTGGTTGCATAGATAACCCAGGATCTCATCTGTACCTTGTCATTGTTCAAATTCTGCACTAACCTTTAAAGCCACCTGGACATCTTAAAATGTGACGTTTTATGAATGAGGTAAGCAAAATGAACATTGATTTGAATGGAATTCAGTGGTTCTACAATCGCTTTCCATGGGGCATTCCCTAACAGGATGACACATTGCCCTCATAGACATTCAAATACTGTCCATCTTAATACATGCTTTTGACCACAAAATTTAAATAAAATTGGGAAGAGGGGACAACAAAAAAGGTTGCAATTAGCAGAAGTGTACCAGGACTTGGGTTCCCCAAAATGCAGGTAGTTGATGCTGTACAGATCCATGTCTTCCGTGTGCCAGGCAAACGTAGTCTTCCACATGCCAAAGTAGAGATAGGGTGTATTGACACCATCAATAGTGATCCCGCTGTCCTGCTCCACGACATCCAAGACGGTGTTCAGGTGGCCAATGTTCCACTCCTCCACATCCTGCGATAATACATTGATTCATCAATTACAATGTTGTTACTCACAAGGCAGGAATTGTAAATTCTAAGAGTTATGCTGGCTGACCGTTTAAAGATTAGATGATGAAAAGTAAGATTAGTGATTGTAAATTACACATCTCTTGTCATTTACAAGTGCCCTAAACTTGTCACTGTGTGAACATGTAAAACATATGGAAATGCCACACCAATACTAGTGCCGTAAAAACATGCATAGCCTTCATTTTATTCTAAATAACAATGCTTTATACTTATGACGAACAGCCAAGGCTGTACCTACAATATAATTACATTCGTTAAGAGTTGGATTTTACAATAAATCGGGTTACTAACCACCACCCTGTCCAGTTTCTTTTCTCACACACGATGACCACAAGTTAGTTAATGTTATTGGTCGTGAGGTTGAATTAAATAAGGTGCGATTCACTGGCACAGGTACCTCATCGTAAAGCGACCCACAGATATCAGCACCGTAAATCGGTGCCACAAAGGTAAGATTTTTCCAATACTTCCGCTCCAGGTCATCGTAGTCTTGGTGCCTTGGTGTGCAGTGCCTGAAAACAATACAGGGAGCACCCGTAAGCATCTATTTTCAAATAATTACACGTATCACACATCTATATCCATACATTACCTAAGACTACAATGGAAAGGAGATGAGTTTTTATTTTTATTTCCAGAACCTCTTGCCCGGATACAAAACATTAAACACTTACCATTTCTCATCCTACTACTTTGATGCAAATATTTTAAAGGCAGACAGTAACTTTTTAAAAGTAAAAAAAAATATTCATGCTTTAGCAAGCTTTACGAATCAAATTATGGGATTGACTAATACACACACAAAGTATTCTTATTTATTACACCAAGTTTTACCCTCGTGCAATCTGAAATCGCATTGTACCATGATGAAATATTACTTTTAGATTTAAAAGGTTATACACACGTGAAAAAAAGACCTCGGAAATATTTTCTCAACCGTTATTATACGTAACACATTTGCGCAAATAAATTGCAAAAGCACGAGATTGAATTGACATACAGCAGCAAAGCACGAATAATAAGTCTCATTGCCAAGGCACATATCTTGTAGTAAAGGACATGCAGTTTGCACATTAAAGACTTGCTCACTTGTCACTGTTCGCAAGACGGCGGTAATCTGCGACAGTCATCGGCTTCTTTTGGATGTTATACTGTGTGAACAGGCCAGATTGGCCTGTCACAACCTGCTGGATAGGTGCTGGGATGACCAGGTCGTCAATGTTGTCATAGTTACTTCGAGGTTTCCACTCCTTGGGAGGAATCACCTGTGAGACGGATGTGTGAAAAAGACAATAGTAATGCGTATGTGATTATGAAACACATGAGCAAAGCAGCTTTACCAATCATTACACAATAACTAACTGAACACTGGATACCTACCTTTACTGATGCAGATTTTCACAGCTGGAAACATGACGATTGTATATCCAAAGGTGCTCTTTCGGGATAGTCGTGTCAAGGGCTCCTCCCCTCTGCTTCACACTCGACATGACTATTCCGATAGAGCACCTTCAGAAAGCAATCATCAACTACCCCCACGTTGCATTAAAAAACATCATTGTTCGCTTGACAAAACTTCCAGCAAAAATTCTATGAGATACGGTATTGCTTTAAATGTACTTGCCAGTGTGTATTACAAAAGTGACTAAGAAACAAGCAAATGTATATTATATATAATGTATGTTATAATGAATGCATACATGTAGGAGGTCTACACTGTCAATATTTTGGAACGTGCTCAAGTAATTTTCACCAACCACCATAACAGTGGCACACTATCAGTTAACCACAATCCAGATTCAAACCACAAGTGAAAACCAATGTAAACACAACTTTTTCCAAAACATACGTGTTGGTGCTATGAAATGTTAGCACTTCAATTGTTACTGGACATTGTCCGTTCATGTATTCTAAGATGCACAACAATTCGAAACGTTTATTAGAACATAAAGCAGTATAAAATGATAAATCCAATGACAATAAGAGGAATCATGTCAGATATTGTGCGCGCCATTAAATAAAATTGATATTTCATGAATATGAACGACGAAGACTACAAGAAGCCCTTTTTGATAATGGCAGCTTATTTGTCAAGTATAGGAAGGGATGCATTTCCATGTAAATAACAAACATATACTGGTACAACAGGCAGCATAGAATGGAAAATGCACACAAGCGGATTTCATTACCCCAAGTGATGCTCATTTAATCCCAAGACATTAAAGCTATATTAAGTGTATTCAACGGTACAGTCACACAGTAAAACACAACATATTATCTTCACTCATTATTGTGCATTAGGCCTTCATTTCATAGGTAAAGTGTTTTTAAAGTAAGAGGCATGTAATCACCATACTATAATGTAATATTACCTTGCCTAAAATAAAATAAACATTAATGTGCACAATCTTATGAGATGTCTGGCAGGACAGTCTGGAACATACTTAACAATTTAGACTACCTGGGAGTTACATGTTTAAGGCTTATATTACAAGATGTCCAGGAAATGGCATTACAGCAGAGGATATTTTAATCTAGAGCAGTTGCCTTGTTTGTTAACGTATATTTTTTCATTTAATAAGGATTTACCCAAATGCCACTGATTAATGGAACTGTTTAGAACATAAAGTCTCAATAATTGGCAACGATTTCCTGCATAAATAAAGGGCATTATATAACATTATAAACCTAATATAATTAATACTTGAAATCACACTGCACCTGTTTTATAAACCTGTTTAATAAAACAGGTTAATAAAAAAATCTATTAATGTTACAGTTAGAAATGGTAAATGTTAACTAATTGGCTGACTCGCACCCTTAAGGAAATATTAAGGCATTTGTAGTTAACTGCAGGGTGCTTCATGTCACGATATCGCGAGGTGCAAGGAGCGTTTGAACATTTTTGAAAGCAGAGAAGTTCAGGTGCGGATTGACTGAAGGGCAATAGGGTTGTTAGTGTGTGCAAACGCCAATAATGGATCCAATACTGAGCCAAATCTCACTATGAATAAACTTCTATAACGAACAGAACTATGCGAATAATTTCTGGATTATATCGTATGATGAAACATTATTACAAGTTTCAATATTTTGCTTGCGGGTGGCACGGCGGCCCAGTAGGTAGCGCTGTCACCTCACAGCAAGAAGCTCCCGGGTTCGAATCTCGGTTCGGGTGCCTTTCTGTGTGGAGTTTCCATGTTCTCTCCCCATGTCCGTGTGGGTTTTGCCAGGCACTCCGTTTTCCTCCCATAGTACAAAAAACATGCCGCTGCATAGGTTAATTGGCTTGCAGACTAAATTGCCCGCAGTTCCTGGTGATGGACTGGCGTCCCATGATGGGTATATCCCTGCTTTGCGCCCTGTATCTGCCAGGATAGGCTCTGGCTCACCGTGACCCTGTACAGGACTAAGCAGTTTATGACAATGAGATGAGATGGATATTTTGCTTGCTTTCAAGTATTTCCCAGCTGAAAAGCAAAAATATACACAATTGTCTGGTTAACAACGTTCATATATTTGGCAATGAGGTGGTGGAGGGTGCAGAGCTATAATGTAACATTAAAACTGCGGTCACAAAAAATATCATATTGGTTGTGAAATTCTCCAACCAAAAGCAGGAATTCCTGCACATATGAATCAAGCTGTGGAGTGGCAATGAATATGTTGCTGCGATGCATAAAATCTACAAACACATTCAACTACTTCGGTTTTCAAAAGGACAATTATTTAAAATTACTGTCATTTTCAGTGCAAGGTCCCTGAAGCAGCAATTTATACTCATGCCAAAGTCTTAATGGCCTGTGGACCACAAATAAAGACTGCTGCATTCATTATGCAATGTTGCTTCAGTATAGGTTATCATGGTTATGCTGCATGGTTTTACAATGTATTTAACATCCTAACATTTTTTACATGCCGGGTAAAGTTTTCTTCACTTAATTTGTTCATTCTCCTGAACTTTCTTCAGCAACAGCTTTGTTCGCAATTTACGTGTTATTTTTCATTAAAGAATTGTCCACGTTATAAATCAGTCACGCACTCGAGAAAATATCTCGGCTCGTGGAGCAACAAGTGGGGCAGCGTTTCCGAACACCACAACCCGAGTGGCGATGCAAATTCGGCTCGGGCACGCAACTCTGCGCTCAGCTCGGGGCTGGCTCGGCTGGGGCACGCAACTCTGCGCTCAGCTCAGGGCTGGCTCGGCTACGCAACTCTGCGCTCAGCTCGGGGCTGGGAGGCACTTCCCGGGTGCGTACCTTGGCAAGGCCGGCGCGATGTGCGCCCTGCGACTCGATGTAGGCGACGTAGCGCGGAAAGTTGCGGAACTCCTCGAGAGTCGGCCGAAACGTCATGATCTTGCAGTTGGGGTTGGCAGGCCCGGTGCTCTCCGGTACCATTGTGCTCGGCGGAGCGCTCGTCGATGCCATGGCTCCCTCCTGCAAAAACCGCGGCGACGACAGGAAACGCTTGAAACAAACGCGCCGCGTGCACGAATAACGCGCACAAACACGTCACCACCCTCAATTACTTGTCATTGAGGTAATATTTGGTGGAACATTTATACCACTTTTTTTATTTGTCCATCTGCTAATCGTTGCGTATGAACAAAAACATCATCATTAACCATGACTAATAGACTACCTGATGAAGGCCCCCCATTTCCCAGTCCTGCAATGTAACAATCCACCCTGCACCTGCAGATAAGTATTTAACCATCTACTATCCACGAGTATATAAACGATTTGGAATAAACCACAAGAAATATATATTACATGCCCTATTCTGCAAAACGACAATTAAAACATTTATATTTATTCACCTCAAATATTTCACCAAGTCTCAAAACCACAATTAAACAATGCTTTGCAACCCTCGGGTGAAACAGGCTTTATAAATGCAATTATTATTATAACAGGAAACTGGAATGTGGACTTAAACCAAATTCCCGTAACCTTGTGAGAAGAAAATGGGTGATCAAAAAGCCCATGCATCACAGCTTAATACATTTCCTAGATAGACATATCCGGGAGAAACTCATTAGTTTTGCTGCCATCTCCGAGCTAAATAACAAAGTCACCAGGTCAAAATTACGGCCTAAATACGACAAATATATAATAGGCTCACATGTTAAGCAGGCATATAGCCACAACAATCTCATAGCCACGGCAGTGCCCTGTGTGTTTGGGATTTTCACAAAATGTACAAGTATGAACCCACTAAAACGTTGCCTGGAAGACGTCATTGATTCGATGCTTGAACCACCAATCAGGTGTTTGTATATCCCCCATATTATAAAGATTAAGGCCATTACAGTGTGTCCTGCGTGTGTGTCCTGCGATGTATTTGCGTCACATCCTGAGTATATCCCCGCCTTGTGCCCTGTCTGCCGGGATAGACTCTGGGCCCGCGCAACCCTAAGTGATGACTGATACTAACAATATACAATTTACAACAGGGCTGATAACGTGCTCCGCCCTAATACGCATTGTACCAAATGCACTGCGGCCGTACCATAACAAGACTCGTCCACTATAATACTGCATTGCAATTAGATGGGAAGGCAAACGCTATTGGTGGGACAACGCCTATTCCCAGCAGGATTAAATTAGATAAAATGTAACTGTTAAAATTCGAGCTGTTTTAGTTTTTCTGCTCATCGGTTGAAGAGCTCTTTTAAAAAAAGTTATATTTAACAACTAAGAATTACGCCGTAATTAACTATAGCCCTCACACTAATTACCCGTAAGGCGCGTCTATTAAGCTTTCATTTTCCTTTCACTCAGCTGCGTCCTAAAATGCTTTTAGTCTAGAAAATAATACGTATAATTGCATACTGCTCGAGGGCTGGACATGTTTTTGGAAGGACATATACGTTTGATGGCCTTTAAAACTACCAATAATCTGCTATTCCAATAAATTAACAATATCACTCAGGCATCCTGCTTAGGAAATCGTTGTCTTAACAGTGCGCGTTTTTCCCCATAAGAGCAAACTGTTAAACTTTCACACTCTTCTGGTCACATTGGTGTAAAATAAAGCAGCATTAATAACAAGAGAAGGCATTCCCCGACGCAAGTTTGTAAGATAGCAATACGCCGTGTCGCAACAGCTGGGTCCGAGGGGATCATTGCATCAACAGCACTGCGCATTGCGACGAGCAAAAAAACAATCATTAAACGAAGCTCGTATAGTAATAGCGGAAGAAATTAAACTGTTAAATCAACTTGTGTGCAAGTGCTAAGTGGCTTAGGGAGGCCTAAAATCCAACAGTGGATTAAAACAAAATTAAAGCAGTCAAAACACTCCACGGGAAGTGAAACTACGCTCGGAAAAAAAAACCTTTCAGCCTAACTGTATGTACTGTAGTTTGTAAATAAAGTACATGGTACACGTGACCCTTGCTTAAAGTACCTGCTTCAGTCACCATGCTAAAGTATATTAACCGAATAAAGCACCTTGGGGAAAGCCAATTCATCACATCGTTAGGAATTAAATAGGCGCACACAATAGTACAAATCACCTATAACGGCTAGTACAATATAAGTATCCAGTATAACATATTACACCAGATACTCGTCTTAGACCAATTGGACATAGGGCGATGATAAGTTCAGATATCAATTAGATCTCATTACTATGCGTATCGCGGTCAGAACGGGAGTGGGCGGTATTGCAGCGCATGATGCGAACTTCTATCCACTTCGACGCAAACTGTACACAGCAATGTACTGTTTATACGCAGACTGTACACATGTAAGTTGAATGCGCGAATGGTGACACGTTATGTACATGGATCTGTGCATACGCGCGTTTGTACTACATGCGGCGTGTATCTCGTTGTGCACGACTGCAGACTCTGTTGCTCGAACTGCAGGGTAATAACCGCTGTTAGCCACCAAGTTGCGGTGACGTCACCATAGATTGTGACAGGCTACGTGCGCTGTTGAGTACACGTGAATTATTTGAGGCTCGCCAACAGGTCTATCCGCTGCAAAGCGACGCCAACTTCAATTGCAGGCGATTAAAAAGATCTGCTTGCAGATAGCCAAGACCAGGCCATTGCGGGTTTAGTGCGGTCCTAAATGGACGCGCACAACCGCAGGCGCACTATAAAGATGACAAGTCGGTGACCAGTGGGAAGATCTGCTCGACGATATGTCCCGGTGCCAATGACATAGGCTTACAAGTGCTGTTGCGTTACTATACAGCCCAGAAGTTATTATTTGGAAAGGGTCTGTAACCCATAACGCCGCGTTGATGCGCAAATGCCGGAAGAGAGTTGGTGATTTACAAACCCATTGGCTGCACATAAGCCTTAGGCCAACGACTAGAACTTAAGTCCTTAACATGAAGGCTCTCGCTATCAATATACATTATCAAACGCACTCATTAAAAGTTGCAGAAACATTGCAATAAAAATAACTCAAAACACTTGTACCATTTAACGGGGCACATAAAGCAATGTAAAACTCATAGCAGGATAAATGTTCAATACAGGAATACACTATGAATACAATAAACTAATGCTATTAAACGGAGATCCGTTCATACACATTAACCGATGCATTAAAGTCATATACCGATATAATCTCATTTTTAAAAAGTCACTCACTTATCCGACGCCAAGGACACTTGAACTTCAAATCGATATTAATAGTGTAAAGCGCATGGGTAACCAAAGAGCCCTTACGGAATGCAAACGTTAGAAGGACCCCATCCAGCAGTGGATACAAAGGACAGTGCGTGTTTACATTTGATCCGCAATGGCGGCTGCGCGCTTAACTTCAAGACATTAAATCCCGTCCCGTGTCGCGACAACACGTTCAAATGTAAAAACTAAAACACACAAGTCACTGATATTGCGCTCGCAGGCGATGCGGTGGCTGGCGCTATTGTAGTCGAGACTAAAGCTCTCTGGCGAAGCGGACCGCGGCGAGAAGCCACAAGCCTTTGCCCGGAGGCCTTCGCTCCGTCGTTTTACAAACAACAAAAAATCAGAAGGCAACTATGGCGAATTGTCGACGTGACAGCGGCCGAGACGATGAACACGAGAATTTCGCCGAGTCGTCCCACGATTAACGCAAAAACAATTCGACTTTTAAGTGAATCTACACAACGCTCGACAGTGAGGCACGGGAGACCGGAGGCCTAGTCTGCTTTCATACCTCAGCCTCGACTGGAGACCGCGACCGATCGGCAGCCTCACAGATCATTACCTGAGCAAAAGCCACGCTCGGTTTATATCCTCGTTGAGGCTCGCGTCCTACTGTTCGGGTATAAACTGTGCGTTTAAAACCAAAAGCTGCCGACAATGAACGATAATTAAGGCGCTAGAGCGACGCTCAGGCTGCCTACGTAAAGGGGTGCGCCCACTCACCATCGCTCGGCCCGCTTGAGCCCGTCCGCGCGAGATAAATAATCCCCCGAGCCGCCACGGCTTGCGAGGGGCGTTATCGGCGCAAACTGCAGCAACTCGTAGGGGAATTGTCGATACGCGATGTACTTAGCATGTGGGCGTTTATTGCTGGATAGGCGGTGGCGCGGGAACGTCCGCTTGAACCCGAGATCCACCACGGTCGGATAATGGAGGATAAATAGGAGCGCAGGCGCTTAGCCTCCGATGGTATCCCTCCGCCTATCGACGACGGACGCTCACTACGCATGCGCAAAGGGGCCATGCCTGTTTCGCTCTGCGGATCCACGTGACCAAACACGTGCGTGGGCATTCCAGCACACACGTGGGTTTCACTGTTTACCGCAACAGCAGCTGTGGAGATGCCGGCGATGGACTGGCGTCCCGTCGTCGGGTGTATTCCTGCCTAACGCCCTGTGTTTCCGGGATAGGCTCTGGCTCACCGTGACCCTATATAGGATTAAGCGGTTTCAGATAATGAGATGAGATGAGAGCTGTGGAAATGTTTTGTTGCGATGTGATGTTACAATTGAGGCTTTATTATAATATCATACCTTAGTAACTAATGGTATGGATAATAAAGTGTTGTTGGGTCACGTAAAAGTCTCGTAAACCAACCTTCAGCACACAGGCGTGTTACAGTGCAGCGCGCCGGTTTGTTAGCAGCACACTTTTGATTTAGCAAACCCACCGCATCTTACAAGCTCAATGTTCAACTTTTCGCTAGTAATTGCAAGCAACTTACTGTCAAGTAGAACGACCTCATCGCATCTCATTGTCAGAAACCGCATAGTTCTGTACAGGGTCGCGATGAGCTGGCCCCTTCCCGGCAGACACAGCGCAAGGCAGGGATATACCCACGATGGGATGCCAGTCCATCACCGGGCACTGCAGGCAATTTAGTCTGGGAAGCCAGATAACCTATGCAGCATGTCTTTTGGACTGTAGGACAAAACCGGAGTGCCCGGCGAAAACCCACGGTTTTCGCCGTGGGTTTTGTCCCCGCTATTCTTACAGGCGAGAATGACGTGTATTATCATCCATTCGTACACAGTATACTGTACATGATGTTTCGATCTCATCGCAGTATAGGTGCGTTACGAGTAAGTTAGTCACATGTATTTTACGGATTATAAGTCAGGATGCTCCGGATGACGCACGCTACCAAACGTGTATCCGATGTTATTAAATTACAATTTTGGGTGCTGTGTGACGCAGGCAAAACAGCTATGCGGCAACAAGTAGGTGATGGAGTTATTAAAACAATCTTCGCACACCATCCTGAAAGTGTGCCTTTAGATCAGGCTACATTGTTACGTTCGTTTGCACTAGTTTTTTATTATTTTAGCTGGAACGAACCATTGAGCTATATAGCCCTTTTATCAGCTGTCCAGTGGGGAGGGATAAGAAAGTTACATCTCTGGACACCGGACGCAACTTGGGAAAATCTAGGCAAGCACGTGTTTTACAGTGGGAGAAAACTGGAATACCTGGCGAAAACGTCTACGGGCATGAAGAGAACATCCAAACTTCATACAAAGGCTCCCGAAACGAGAATAGAACCAGGGTCTTTTTTTGCTATGAGGCAGCGCTACTCACTTGGTCACCGTGCCCCCTACTCAACAGTGGAACGGTAGCACAACCGCTTCCACCGCTGGATTACGCTCCCGGCTGAAGTGCCGCCTTTCTGTTTGGTGTTCCCATGTCCTCCTCGTGTTTGCTTTCATTGGGTGTTCCGGTTGTATCCCAATCCAATGAGGTGCTGTTAATTGATAGCAATGCTAGTTTACCTCCGGTATCCTGCGATGGAATGGCGTCCCATCCTGCGTATAGCCCCGTGTCCGTTGGGATACACTCCAGCTTATCATAGACGTGTACTTGATTAAGCGGGTACTGCACTTAAATGCAACCCAACTCATTTGGCTTCTATATCTACAAAACAGGGCGGCACGGTGGCCCAGTGAGTAGTACTGTCACCTCACAGCAAGAAGGTCCCGGGTTCGAATCTCGGCTCGGGTGCCTTTCTGTGTGGAGTTTGCATGTTCTTCTCGTGTCCGCGTGGGTTTTCGCCGGACACTCCGGTTTCCTCCCACAGTCCAAAAAACATGCTGCTGTATAGGTTAACTGGCTTGCAGACTAAATTGCCCTCGACGCCCGTGTGATGAACTGGCGTCCCATGGTGGGTATATCCTTGCCTTGCGCCCTGTGTCTGCCGGAATAGGCTCTGGCTCACTGCGACCCTGCACAGTATTAAGTGGTTTCTGACAGTGAGATGAGATTTACAAAGCATTCAACTATTTATTCCATGCATTCGCTGTGTGCAAAAATAAGTATGCATTCAGTCGTAAATAGAAAACATTTGCTTTAATGTAACATTGTAATCAATGCAGGCTTTAAAATATATAACCCTTCTGCCTATTACCAAAACCATTAGAGCTCTTACCAAGTGCCATATTAATCATGTCACAAACAATTCTCCAAATTTTGCTGTTTCCATTTACAATTCAGCAACGGGTTTTTATTATCAGAGAATCGTTTGCCAAAAGCAACGATGTCTCCAGAAGCAACGGTTGAAACCATTACCAACCACCAACCGTGACCTATCCACTGGTGGATGAAGTGCTCCCGAAGTCACCACAATCCGTTGTCCTGCGATGCAAGAGTCGCCACAGAAACTACGCACGAGCCGAGCTCATCACTCCATCTGCGCGGTGAAAATCCTCTGGGAACCTTTCCATGCTCAGACTGCCACTTGTGAATTATTCTCTTGCGCTTCTATCGCCCTGTGGCAAACATTTCAAGTGGCTTCTTTGTTAATTAAAAAAGTTGATACAAAAGTCCCATACAGCTCATTCAGCAGGTGGTTAATTAATAACATTTATTATGCACCTCAAATTCCATTTTCAGTCCAGTGTGATTCGTCCCAGCAGACCATTACGGAATGCCCGGATAAAATCAAATGCAGCAGTACTGTAGTTGGGAACTGTGATGGTGATGTTTCCTGCAGTAGAAGGGCAAAGAAAAAGGTGACGTTCTCAGTTAATATGTCATCAACTTAAACGCGCAAATGCAGCAGCAATATAAACCGTTTCCTGAATTAAATTCGTTTTACAATTGTGTTTATATGTCTGCTGTTAATTTGATTAATGGTTTGGTAGAAGCAGGCCTCATATAAAATAGGATAAAACATTAATTTTTAAATGACCCGCTTTTACCGCACTCCAAAGTAGAAAATACATTTTTTTAACACAACATCAATCAATTTAGGGATACATATTAAAAGTGGGTGGCCATACAGACAATATGTGACTTATGATTGACTGGTAATAGTGAGATTTACATTTTAATTATTTTTGTCATAAATACGTGTTCTTCTAATGTTTTGTAAAAGGAACAACTATCAGATATCACTTAATATCAGTATGGTTTAAATGTTTTCATTAAAGGAAAAGATTATAGTAGTCTTATACGGTCAGCGTTTGGCCACCTGCTTTTAGTCTGTATCCCTAGATAGATTGAATTTTTGTTCAAAAAAATTATTTTCTACTTCAGAGTGCAGAAAAAGTGGGTAATAATAAAAAAAATTCCTATTTTATTTTCTATTTTTTATTATTGCTTTAAACTTCATCGCCCGCTGCACAGCCAATGAGGCGGCTCTCCCCGCGCGCCCCTCCCCCCGCAGCGCCCGCTCACTATGATCCGTAACAGAGAAAGGATCGTTTCTATGGCGGACCCAAGATCGACTTGTCACAAGTCTTCAAACTTTTTTTACTAGTTTGCATTGTCATCCGAGTTAAGCTTGCGTGAAAAATTTCAGCTCTCCAGCTTTATCGGAAATACTTTTAATTTTGTGCTCAAAGATCCTAACTATTACACACATCCCTCAATGTAAGTTACGTAAA
Source organism: Mordacia mordax (assembly GCA_036362905.1). Taxonomy (NCBI): domain Eukaryota; kingdom Metazoa; phylum Chordata; class Hyperoartia; order Petromyzontiformes; family Petromyzontidae; genus Mordacia; species Mordacia mordax. The sequence continues at coordinate 5,979,822 of JAZEWT010000019.1, read as the reverse complement.
AGCCGGTAAAAAAAACGTGTCTTTGGGATAGGGATTTACAGGATTTTGATCAAGTATTTACGATGCATTAGTAAATTAGAGATGAATCCTCATGATAAACTGCAAACAAGTCTAATATATTGTGAAATGAAGGCGTATATCATAATCCAATTAAATTACCGATATCATACATTACTTTTACAGATACTGTTTGTAATAACGTGGCTGGTGTTTGTGAGGTCATTTCGTTTTAAGGAAGGCATACATGCCGTGTTGCTAGCAACACAAACATGCCTGTGTCTGCTTACCGAATAACCCGCCGTTGTTACATATGTTAAGTTCATTAAGCCTGAAATGCAACACCTAAGTTACAATTCACATTGCAGGCGGCTGTGCCTTGGGGGAGGCACGCACAGTGCTTGGTGCTGTGACAGTTCGGTGTGCTCCGCTCACCCACGCCTGTAAAGGCCTTCACCCTGCGTGTTTTGTTCAGCTTCACAGCTACATGCTTCAGCAACGTCTCTATGTCGTCCTTCGGCTCCCCAAGCCCGTAATGTTCCACGTACCTGTCCACCAAACGCACGCTCGAGTTACCGCTCAACGCAACACTGTAAGCAGCACGAATATAGATCTCATCTCATCTCATTGTCAGAAACCGCTTAGTCCTGTACAGGGTCGCGGTGAGCCGGAGCCTATCCCGGCAGACACAGGGTGCAAGGCAGGGATATACCCACGATGGGATGCTAGTCCATCACCGGGTTTTGCGGGCAATTTAGTCGGCAAGCTAATTAACCTATGCAGCAGCATGTTTTTGGACTGTGGGAGGAAACCGGAGTGCCCAGCAAAAACCCACGCGGACACGGGGAGAGAACATGCAAACTCCACACAGAAAGGCACCCAAGCCGAGATTCGAACCCCGGACCTTCTTGCTGTGAGGCGACACCGCTACCCACTGGGCCACGGTGCCGCCCACGAATATAGATAGCAGCACAAATATCGGTGATTTGTTTGCCACTGATGCTAGCCTGGGCTGCCATCAGATGTTTGTAAAGATACAGGTTGGTTGGTACAAACTATCCGTAACAAAGCTAAACGCTGTAATGATGTAGGTTTTCACAGCTTGATGCATGACTGCTTCGAAAAGCTGCTCTCGGAACAGCCGCGTCGATCGCTCTCTCTCCATCGCGACGTTTCTCCTCACACGTTCGAGACATCCTCAAGCGCTGTGTGTGTGTGCGTCCTGTGTGTGACGCCTATTTATATATAGGTACTATGTGGATGTTAAGTCTCTTTTACAGCAATGCTTTCTTCCAGGAACAATGGCAGAAGGTCAAGGTCCATTTAAAAGGGTTCCATTGTCTTGATCACACACTGGAATTACATTAACTCAATCCAATTCTGCCTCTGACTCACCTTCTAGTATATCTCATGAAAGTCTACCCAGTCCTTCAAACACTTGGTGATTCTCTCCTGATGTCCGCATTTCAGAGCTCTATAGCTTAACGCTGCCGACTTCAATAACTGGCCTTCAGGCTTGGCTGAGCTTTATTCTCATTTCTTGTTTGCAGGGCATAGTTTTTTCCGTCTTGTGAATCTCTACTGCTTCACGGATTAATCTTGGGCCTTGTGGCAGATGGCTGCTAGTACTCGCATCTTGTCAAAATCGATTCTGTGTTGTTTGTCTACACTGTGTGCCGCTGTTGCTGATTTATCCGTATGCAGCAGATGCACTGCTGCCTCGTGCTCTTTCTTTCTTGTGGTTATTGTTCTTCCTGTTTCCTCGATGTACACTTCTTCACAGTTGCTGCAAGGAATGCAATACATGCCTTCTGTCTAATGGCAGTCGGTCTTTGGGTGATTTGAGTATGTCCTGTATCTTCTGATGGGTTGTGAAGACTGTTTTTATTCTGTATTTTTATAGATATTTGCTGATTTTGTCTGTGGTGCCTTTCACATATGGCAGGAAAGCAAAGGTTTTGGTATCTTCCTCCTCAATTTAATGCTCAACATCTAAAAGATGAGCTACAACATCTAAAACATGCACTACTAAGCAATGGATACACAAAAACAGAAATCCAACGTGCCATAAGGAGAGAATCTAGACAGAAAGAGCATGAAAATGCATTGAATCGTACATGTAAGACTCAATTATGTACAATACAGAATGTTACTCTAAAACTAAGGGAGCAAACAAAAATGTGTATTCGGAACATAATGGATAATACACAAGAGGCACTAAAATTAACCACATAAACGATTCTTGAAATTAATCATCACCACAATGGTATTTTGAAATGCGAACACTTCAAAAAGAGCAAAGCTGGTAAAAACGAGGCTTTTCATATGTAATCTTGAAGCAGATTGCTAATTCAATTACATGCAAATTAATGACGATTAATTTAGATCACATACCACCTCAAAGAACAAAATACTGCAAGGCCTCACCTAAACAGCTGATGCTTGTTGAGTGAGAATAGCAGGTAGTCTGCAATGGCATCTTCCCCCACGAGGTGGTCCAAAATGGTCCCTACACCATCAGCAAATGAGGTACAAAAAGCGTACGTATTCACGTCACTCGTCAATCAAGTTGTCATTTTACAAAGATCACCATCCTCACCTTTTCTCCCCTTCACAGATCCTAACATTACCTTAGTGGAGGGGTTTGCATGTTCAAATACAGCCTAGTTATGACACCCAGAGACAAGCACTCTTGATATGTTCTCCCTTGGTCAAACAGGTCTGGGAGGATAGCACAGACAAATAAGGATCCAAAGACCTTCCTACTAAAGGAGGTTAGTGTAGCGAAGGGGATTCGGCCATAAAATGCTACTCCAATACCCCCACCTTTAAAGAGATACCAGCCAACATGGGTCAACCTAGACACTGGCCATTGAAACCAGCACTGGCCATTTAAACCCTTGTCTTGTTTTTGACAAAATTACCTAGAATGCATCCGAGTTCAGAACCACAAAGCTAAGCAGGATCAAGCATGTACAGTATTCTCACTTGGCCAACTGCAGTGTCCATTAGATTGGTTATTTCAGGATGCTGTGGGGATGTGTTATCCAGATTTAGACAATTCAGCATTCTACACTGTTATGCTCTGTTTCAAGCTTCCAAGTCTTATGTTACCCACTTTCACAAACCTTCACTGACCAGCATGGTGAAGTATGGTTACAGTCCCCCTATGACCCACAAAGTGTGGGGAGGCCCTCATCCAACAGTAGACTAAAAAAAGGGCTCTGCATGTATGAACTTTCCTCATGCAGACCTACGACCATGATGGTTGTCCAAGCAGCCCAATTTATGTGGGTGAGTCTTTAGCAAGACTTATAACTACGTCCACACATGCTAGATTCATAGACTTGAAGAATGGAATACAAAGGGCATATATTGGCTGTGAAAGCTTTATTACCGCAAAGTGCCAGCTTCATTCCAATCTCAACATTCTTGACACGTGGTGACAGCACTCCTGGTGTGTCCAAAAGGTAAATCGCTGGTTGTTGACACACCTGCATAAGCACACACGTGAAAACCAGCCCACATTTAGACACGTGCATAGATTCACTGTAAGGAACAATGAGCCGATGTGTTAAAAGATTAAGCTCACAACCCAATCAGAAATATCCACAAGAATGAATATATTTTTGGAAATTGTACATGTGTACTGAACTTAGGTCAATATCTGCAGGCACTCCTAGTAGACCAACCATTTACTACACTTTGTGACCCTCGGGTGAAAAGCGCTTTAGAAATGCAATTATTATTATTACACTGTGAAAAACTTATGGAGTTATGCATCAAAACAGGAGTTGTGACAAAACAGTTATTCGTTCAGTGGTTAATTCATTCCAGTGGCTGTGCACATGTATATTTACAAGTCTGGGTTTAACTGGATAAGACATGAATAACAAAAAAACAACCTGAATGCGTGTAAGAAGCGCTTTTGTAATTCCAGGCTCCGCGCCAACTTTAGTTGCTTTTCCTGAAAACATCAATTTAAGCAGAGCATTACAATTATAGAAAGATGATTTCCTTAAAAGTGGACACTTTTTTAAAACTGATTCACTGCAAGTGTTGCGACCCGGCACCGGATAAGCGGAAGAAGATGGATGGATGGACGTTACCTCGTTTTAAATGAAGCCTCCTGAGAGCATTAATGAATGACGACTTCCCAACGTTGGGTATACCCACCACCAAGAGACGGTAGTCTAGCTCCTGACATACAATACACAACACGTTAGGCAGGACAAAAACTTAGGAAATTTATACTTAGCAGGCACTTCATCAGACGTCGCATGACACATGGAAACAACGAGTGATGCTGCTAAGCCACGTAAAACACTTACATTTTACTAACCATACATTTTCACGAATCCTCGGATTAAATAAGGCTGGCATTAGGAAGGGCATCTGGCGGCACAATTATTGCCCAACTGGGCAGCAACCGGCCAACCCGAGTAAACATGGTCATCAGCCGTTTACAACGGCAATAATATTCTCATAAACAAATACAACACAAAAGCATTATGAATCTCCTGACCACATGCATAACTACAAAAAACGTTAAAACGGTACACATTTATTTCTTACCAGTGAATTGTGAATAAACGAAAGAACATTCACATACACTTTTACCTTCATTTATTCTAAACAATTACACAAGCTTAAAAAAAAAACACATTTTCCGTGTTTTCATCTCCATTGCAACAACTTGGTCACAGGGGAAGTGTGTGCATTAAAATTAGATATATTTTGTTCCGTCCACCCAAGTCCCTTGTGAAAAAGTGGCACGACAGCTTACGCACCTCCGCTCGCTTGAAGCGTGGACTCTGCTCGATCAGGTTGCTCACCACAGGCACCACCTGGGATACAACGAACACTTGGAACCGGCAACGGGCTCGCCGGTGCACAGTACAGTAACAGTAACCGAGTGGCAGTCGTTAATGCGTCATTAAACATACGCAAATTTGACTAATGGGCAGATGATGCTCATCTCAGGTACCTGTTAAAACAAGGCAACGCGCACATGTGCACGCACGGCTTATGTAATGTTTAACAACACGAGTTGCCCTCAAAAATATTTAACCAGCAGCGTGGAAGGTGTTAGGGAAAATGCGTTTTGCAAAACAATACGTTTAGCTCCATTGGGTGTCTAAAGTTGGGGCAACCCTTTCATATAATTTGACTGGTTGAACAGGAGTAAGCGCCTGCTAGCAGAAGTATTGTCCATATTTGAGCATTTTTGCAAGTTGTCTTGACACCATGTTAAAGAACGAATGCATTAACCCTTTCAACACGAGTTAAAAACAACATTTTCTGGAATTCCCTGATAAGAAAGCCAGCTGATACGGCTATTAGCCAGTATGAAATCGTCACAAAACAAAACGAGTGCTTGTATAAGGTCTCCTGCTCTTAGAATGCCGCTGTACATCACCATACCGTACGCAGTGTGACGCTTCTCTCATCCGCACAGTTTGTAAACACCACGTTGGATACACCTCGTGCAGCCAGTTCCTGCAATACCCTCTGCACAAACAACGCACGCAATAGCACCCTTAGAGTGCATGTGATGCATCATAACCAAAGCACATCGTTATTCAGTGAATGGAAATAATATCTTTGAGCACGTTATATATTAAACAAAACAGTCATGCAATATATGTGAAGATATATGCATCAATAGAGTTTTAGGTTGTCGGAAACCTTCCATACCCGACAACAGCCAATCAGTTTACTATATATATATATATAATAAAATAATTGCATAAATATATAAACTATAAATGTTTAAATGCTGCGAGTTTGCTCTTCAACACACCGATGTGCTGAGATAGTGAAGATTAGGCACGTTTTGTGAATGCTGACAAACTTTACTGATTGGCTGTTGTCGGGTGGTGGAGGGTTTACGACAAACATTTTTTTACGTGACCTAACCCAAAAAATGGAATCTATTGATAACATTGGTCACGAAAGCCTTCGAATTAAATGTACCTGCATGTTTTTGTTCGTCTATTTTTGCTTATGGCAATATGTTCAGGAGCTAATTGCCAATGTCAGTGTGCTAGCCACAAGAAGGCTTTAAGAGAGACCAGTCCTCCGCTGAAGAAGCTCAGTTGTCAGTGCCCGCTTAATCCTGTATAGAATCGCGGGGGGGTGGGTAAAGCCTATCGCGGCAGACAGGGCGTAAGGCGGGGTTATACACAGGATGTGACGCCAGTACATCACAGGGCACTTTTTGGGGCAATTTAATCAGCAGGCCAATTAACCTAACGTGTCACCGGATGGTGGAATGCAACCGGAGTGCCTAACGAAAACCCACGCAGACACGGAGAGAGAGAATATGCTAACTCCACACAGACTGGCATCCGAACCAGGAACCGAACCCGGGTTCTTCTTGCTGTGAGGCAGCAGCGCTACTCACTCCGTCACCCTGCCGCCCACTGAAGGAGGGCAGACTACAATGCTTTCCTATATCTATGTTGCATGAGCTGCATGGCCAGTCGCACTGTGGCTTGTTTTTCATTTTACGTACATATCTGCCTCTTATTGCTGTGAGGGAGGTTAATGTCTCACCTCATCTCATTGTCAGGTGAGTCGGAGCCTATCCCGGCAGACACAGGGAACAAGGCATAGATATACCCACGATGGGACGCCAGTCCATCACAGGACACTGCGGGCAATTTAGTCTGCAAGCCGATTAACCTGTGCAGCAACATGTTTTTTGGACTGAGAGGAAACCGGAGTGCCCGGCAAAAACCCACGCGGACATGGGGAAAACATGCAAACCCCACACAGAAAGGCACCCGAGCTGAGATTCGAACCCGGGACCTTCTTGCCGTGAGGTGACAGCGCTACCCACTGGGCCACTGCCGCTGTGGAGGTTAATGTGGATTTTAAAATTTAGTGCTGTGGCATGTGTTCCAGACTCTAGTACAGTATAGCTACACTACCATCAACTGTAATGTCTGTTTGTGTTAAGCTGTTATTTGGTTTAACACATTTTTCTACAGCCCGCTTGCTCTTTTCATTTAAACGAGATGGAAAACAATCAGGATGTAGAATGACAACGCACCTCTTTTTGGGTCATGTCTGCGAGGTCCATTTTGTTCAAGACAAGCAGGTGTGGACGAACAGACAGGTCCTCCTGAAGAGGTAGGTTCCGCCCAGAAATAGGAATGTGACTTCTCGTCAAGAAAACTATTTTAATGCAACATTGCACATTTATATCCTGAACTTTCATTTGGGTGGCATGGTGACACAGTGGGTCGTGATGTCGCCTCACAGCAAGAAGAGTTCGATTCCTGGCTCGGCTGCCTTGCTGTGTGGAATTTTAGTATTCTCTCTGTGCTTTCGTGGTTTTATCCGGATACTCCAGGTTCCTCCCACCATCCAGAAACATGCTGCTTAGGTCAATTGGCCTGCCGAGTAAATTGCCAGAAAAAAAAGTGTGACCTGCGATGTACTGGCGTCACATCCTGCGTATACCCCGCACCTTGCGCCGTCGGCCGGGATAGGCTCCGCCCCCTCCCTCCCCCGCGACTCAATACAAGATAAAGCGGGTATTAATAATGAATGAACTTTCATTTTCATCTGGCAGGAATTCACCAAACGTTGGAAAATGCATCCATATGCTTTTCCAGGTCAAGTCGGCAACACCATATTATTACCTAGCACGTTGGAGACAAGCAGCGGTATTGCAGACAAATATCACATTCCCATTGCGATGGAGCTGAAAAGTGGGATGCATGATGAATGCATACTTATTATTTAATGGACGTCGAGGTTTATTTCTCCATATGCATCTGTTTCCTTTGGTTCGTGTGACTACTTCCACAATGTAAAACGGTTCAAATATGGTCTTAATATCCACGTAAAAAGTCTTGTGATATTGTTTTCATGTAAATATACATGAGCATCGTTAAGACACGCATTCAGATGCTCCACTTAAATAAAAACTTTCGATTGACTCCCTAGTAGATTGTGTTTAATGAAACAAGCTGGGGCGGCACGGTGGCCCAATAGCGCCGTCACCTCATAACAAGAAGGTCCCGGGTTCGAATCTCGGCTCGGGTGCCTTTCTGCGGGGAGTTTGCATGTTCTCTCCCCGTGTCCGTGTGGGATTTCGCCGGGCGCTCTGGTTTCCTCCCACAGTCCAAAAACATGCTGCTGCATAGGTTAACTGGCTGCAGACTAAATTGCCCACAGTGCCCGGTGATGGACTGGCGTCCCATGGTGGGTATATCCCTGCCTTGCGCCCTATGTCTGCCGGGATAGGCTCCAGCTCACCACGACCCTATACAGGACTAAGCGGTTTCTGACAATGAGATAAAACATGTTCACTACTGTGTGCTTGGATGACAGCATACTGTTGACCTGTGTCTTGTCAGAAACACTTCTTCGTTCCTTTATTTTCAGTTATTTTGTTATTTGATGCCTTTCATTGATTTAGTCATTATTTTACTTAACTCGTTAATTCTGTTGTTCTTGACATGCCGTTCTCTCTACAAATTCGTGCAGAGCTTTGTGACCCTCGGGTGAAAGGCATTATAGAAATACAAATATTATTATTACATTTCTGCTTTCCATTCAATGTGTCATGAGTGCTCTCTTACAGTCAATTATAATTACAACGTGTTCAAAACCCAATGACTGAAATCAATGAAAAACAATTATTATCAGTACCCGCTTAATCCTGTACAGTCAGGCCTGAGTCTCTCACCAGACATAGAGTGCAAGTTAGGGCTATACTGTACTCAGAATGGGACGCCAGTCTATCGCAGGGCACAATTTCGTCAGCATTCCAATTAAGCTGGGCAGCAGAATGTTTTTGGATTCCGAGAGGAAACCAGAGTACCCAGCGAGAATCTACGTGGACACAGGGACAGCATGCAAACTCCACACAGAAACGCACTCGTGCCGGAAATCTAACACATCATTCTCGCTGTCAGGTGGGCAGGTCTTGATGCTGAACGAAATCTCCAATGCTACTTGTTACGTTTTCACAATTATGACTTTAGTTGTGCGGTGAATAGCAGCGATTCCTGGTATGAAAGATCTACTCTGATGTTATGTCGTTCTCTCCACAGCTCGGTGCAGCGCTTTGTGACCCTCGGGTGAAAAGCTCTCTAGAAGTGCAGGCGTTATTATTTTTAAAGGATATCCTGGCATCGTGCACCTCCACCACACAGTCCACGTTGTGTAAGGAGGCCTTCATCTGGCGCACACCTGAATCACGCCAAAAGAGCACACTTTGTATAAACAACGAGGCGCTGTTACTGTTGGAACGCATACAGTACTTTAATGGACACGCAGTTTGCCGTTTCTGGGAAGCTAATTAGAGCTGAACGTGTATGATACTTCCAGAGTGTAGGTAAATAACTAGCGCCGCAAACACAACTCTAATTGTACATCCAACACGTGCAGTTCCCATCGTTCCACTATGGTGAAGTATGGTCAAACGACACTGACGGCTGGCGCGGGCCTTCATCGAGCAGTGGATTGACAAAAAGCCTTTACATACACATCGCTGGTGTTATCGTTTAACACGTTTAGGGTGTTTTTATATTACAGGTTAACAGTTTATCTCTGCGAGCACTCTTAAGAGGGAATATTAACAGCAGTTTACAAAATTCAATTTCATACGTTAGTTCTTGAATGCTGTAAGTCCCGCAGCATCTCGGATTGCTAGAAAAAATACACAAAAGTTACGTCTCAGGTTTAAAAGTATTTGATAGTTAAACCTCGCTGTAAATGAGTAGGCCCAATTGGCGCCTAGTGTCTTTCCTAGCGACCCAGGCCGAGGAGAGGCGCGCCTTGCCCGGCTGCAGGCGGCATGCCCTGAAGCCCCCTCGCCGCTGTTTACCGCCTTCTCTTCCGTCACGGCCCCCAGAATGTGCAATTGTACCCTTCGCCATGTGCCGCGGGAACCACGACGCCACGTCCCGTCCGCCGAAGTCGAACTTGTCCCTGAAGGAGCGCAGTGTCGCGAATAGCCTCATACTTCTGGCGGATTCTGAGCGGTAGGGGATTGGGGGCAGGAGGAGTGTGGGGGGGGGAGGCGGTGGCGCAGTGGTTAGCGCGCTGTGCGACGAAACCGGACAATTGTTGGTTTAAGCTCTCATTATCTGAAACCGCTTAATCCTATACAGGGTCACGGTGAAGCCGGAGCCTATCCCGGAAACACAGGGCGCAAGGCAGGAATACACCCGACGACGGGACGCCGGTCCATCGCCGGGCATTGCGGGACAATTTTAGTCTGCGAGCCAATCAACCTATCCAGGAGCATGCTTTTGGACTGTGGGAGGAAACCGGAGTACCCGGCGAAAACCCACGCGGACACGGGGAAAGCATGCAAACTCCACACAGAAAGGCACCCGAGCCGAGAGATTCGAACCCGGGACCTTCTTGCTGTGAGGCGTCAGCGCTAACCACTGGGCCACCGCGCCGCCCAATACACTATAATCTACACTTTATAATCGATATTAATGCTGTGAGTCAGAGCAGTTAATTATTGATGTATTCGTACACTCACTTGAGAGATTGTTTAAACATAGTACATATCAATGGGCTCTGACCTGGTTATGAAACACCTACTTACAGTGATAGCATGTTGGATGAACTCGTTCTCGCCATAATGATGTGGGCTATGCATTTCTACAACTGATCACCATGAATCACATTATATCAGTTTACGAATATATGTCTTCACCAATTAATTCATGCATTCGTATTATTTTATATCTTAGTAGTTGGCATGTGGCCAGACGTGTTCCTTCCATAGGAATGTGGAATATGCACAAAAAAACGTAATTGAGTTAAACATGTAATTAATCTGTCCACGTATCAGTTCAGTTACCAGTAACCTGAATCATCCATTCGCACGTTTACTCTTTTATTGCTCCACTGCTGGATGTGGATTAGATATGGCCTGACTTCACGATGGCCAGTGTGGGTTCATGAAGACGGAGAGCATAGGTGTAGCAGTTAAGTGCGTATAATACGGTACAATCACGGTTTTTTTTTCTGGATTTCACATTCACACTAGTTGTATCATGGGCGGCGCGGTGGCGCAGTGGTTAGCGCTGACGCCTCACAGCAAGAAGGTCCCGGGTTCGAGTCTCTCGGCTCCGGTGCCTTTCTGTGTGGAGTTTGCATGCTCTCCCCGTGTCCGCGTGGGTTTTCGCTGGGTACTCCGGTTTCCTCCCACAGTCCAAAAGCATGCTCCTGGATAGGTTGATTGGCTCGCAGACTAAAATTGTCCCGCAATGCCCGGCGATGGACCGGCGTCCCGTCGTCGGGTGTATTCCTGCCTTACGCCCTATGTTTCCGGGATAGGCTCCGGCTTCACCGTGACCCTATATAGGATTAAGCGGTTTCAGATAATGAGATGAGATGAGTTGTATCATATAAAGAGAGCTGTCCCTTCCAGAAGAATGTGTAATTTTCACGTCCAGGCTCAGGGTTGCTAAAACAAAAACTGCCCCACGCTCACTTGTACATGGCTTCTCGCCGGATTTTTTGACCACACAATTTAAATAAGCAATACATCCACCCAGACTAGCATGCCGTGTGCACAGAGTCGGTTTAACTGTACTGAGTTCGCATCGGTTAAAGTGTCATTTTTCGTGTGAAATATTGCCATCATTCTCTGTTTCGTGTTTATTCAAATCACAGGCCACCGCGCGGTGAACTCTGACACACTAGATATAAACCGGGTCTACCCATCCCATACCAGTTTGGGTGCTCATGTTGCTCTTATTGAAGCGTTATAGGCACATATCCTAGGAATGCTTGCTTAAAGACGCACAAATGTCATGATGAATGAAGAGCAGCAATTGCTTTGCATTGAAATCGATCCATTGTAATGTCGGTGGTGACCCCTTGCAAGCTTTGAAACGGATGGAAATTCAGCAGTGAGCACACAGAGAGCGGTGTTTGTGTGCGTGCCTGCCCGGGTTTGTGCGTGTAGCTCTTTTTTATTTTGGCACGTTAACAGACAAGTGACGATGGCTCGGTACTCGCACCAGACACAATGGAGCGTTCCTTCAACTTTTAGAAGTTTTCTTTGCGTTGCGTTTTAAAGTATTGTACAGCTGCGGAAAGAATATCGTTCCCTCTCTTTGAAACACCAGAGGCAGAAGTAAATGGCAGAAACCTCACAGCGTGAAAATAACTTCGTAAACTGAATAACACAGCGGCAGGAACAAGTGACGTGTGAGGAACAGAGTTATATGCTGATGACATGAGACTTGTTTTCTATAACTGTTCTTTCAGGATAGCCGTGTCGAGCGCTCTCTGTCTCTCATTCACCTCCCACGTTGGAAACATCCTCAGTCATTATCAGACTCAGAAAGGCAGAGTCAGCACACCTGAGGATGCTTATTCCAACGTAGGAGACGAAGGAGAGAAGGGGGGACGTTCGACACAGCTATCCCAAAAGAACAGCTTTGGAAAGCAATTCTCATACATTGAGCCGTGAAACCCTACATCAGTAACCTGAAGATAGTTTCGAAAAACATCTGCATGTTTGTCTTCACATTGTGCTTACCTATTCAAACTCAAGGGTAATGAGGGTTGTGTAGTCCTTGTGTCTACTTCACTATTATTATGAGTGCAAAGTAAAAAAAATGGCATACCCTTGCCATGTACGACTGTTATATATTTACATAGGTGGTGTAATGAGGCATGGATTCTCTGATTTATATCAATTCGCGAAACCCACACAATACATGCCTCGAATCTCGTGTGTAAAAATCGGTGTTTTTTACGATCCGAACGTTGTAATGTAATAGTGTCATGCGATCTGTTTAGCCCCAGCAAGCAGCTACATTCACTACATTGTTAAAAATAAAATTGATTCTTGAATCAATCGCAACTCTGAAATCGAGACAAATTTTATAATATTTCTGCGATTGTCGCCGAGAATGTTTTGTTCAGAGACGGCTTCGAGAATGAAGATCACAAACGTCTAATACGTTCCCTCTGGGATTTTCCTTCTGGGAGATGCGATCCCGTGCGCTCCTTCTCAATTCCACCTGCTGCGTATCACCATGCTTTACCACGCAGGCCAACACGAGGTCAGATATCACTGATATCAGCCGTGGCCAGGGATCAAACTCGGGTTGCTGGATACAGAGCTCAGGGACGCTAGCTACTGCACCACCTCTGTCCCGACAATAAAAATGTTAATTAAAGAGAAACAAGTATGAGGCCCTTGACAGTTTAGAATATTAGTGAAGCAAACACATTGGCAACATGTGTGGAGTGTGTGTATTTTCTCCCTGTTCTGCGTGGGTTTTCTCCCACGGCTAAAAAGCCCCATCATTAATTACTTGGCCAATAACATCATAATATATAAGCTGCGGTGTCCAGTGAGTTGGCGCCGCCTAACCACGCGGCTTCACTCCCCACCCTCTGTGGTTTCCTTATGCCTCTGGGTCGTTCTCTCTTCGAATGAACACCTTAGAGATTGAATAAATATGTGCCACGAGTTATGAATTGCATTTATTTTTGTTATTGAATCAAGTTAAACTTTGCTTTTATTTATCCTACATCGCAGTGAGTAAAATGAAAGTTATGAGAGTAGTAACGATGAAATAGTTACAACTAAATCACCCCGAATGCACCCGATCTTGTTATATGTTAGTAGCTCACCAGGCTCAACCTGGTTCGTACTTGAATGGAGCAGCTCAAGATATGACGGTACTAGGTGTCACCACCCCGTCTGCGTGGTGGGTTTCCTCCAGATATTCTCACATGCCATAGACTCATTAATGTCTTGAGAATTAGTGAGACAGCTTGCCAGGGCAAATAGTTGAAATAACTATAATTTAAAAGAATAACCAGCAAACATGCCATTTATAAAACGAAGTACCTTTAACCAGTTTCCGTTACCAAAAATGTTAAATAAAAGCAGGGCTTTATCTAAAAAGTCACTGACAGCTGCCTACCGGTTTTTTATGCACAGAGTCTAGAGCAGAAGCACATTTTATTTGACACTTTGCTAAACTGTTTGCACTCTGTACCAACTTGCCACTAAGGATGCGTCACAAAGGCGCATTGGCTAAAGGTTTTAGTGCTAAGAGATTCCATCAGTTTTGTGTGTGTGTGAATTGATGTGACGGGTAAATGTGGGTTCACAAACAGGCCAGGGCTTCGTGTGAAAAGGTGTGCAGTGTTTGCCGAACGTGTTCAGTCCACCTGCCACAACAGTCGTTTTAGAGCGTGCCATAATGCCCATCGAATGTGAGTGCTAAAGCCAGACAACTTTGCCTTATGTGAGAGGAAGAAAAAAATCAATCTATATACCCATGTGATAAGCAAAGAAAACGCTCTCTCCGACTGAATAAGAGTCTCGGTAATCCTCGATTCACGAGTCCAGGCGAGGTGAGTGCGTGTGTGTGGGTGTTTGGGTTTCCGTAAATGCACAGGTGGGGAACTCAGCCTATGGACCAAATGCGGCCTGCGGGTTCATTTCACACGGTCCGCCGTCAAATGAAGCCCATCACTTAGACTCGGCTCACAGTCTTGAATTTATCCGCACTGTCAGTATCATAGTCGCACAAATCGTGTCCTAGAGGGGACTGTATCCCCACCTGGCAACGCTGTTTAAAAATATATATATTATTATTCCCACTTAATGTTGTCATTCCAAGGCCTTCATGAGTGTTTGATTCACACAGACAGATAGTGATTATTACAGCATAAAGTACCCAGTGAACTTGCAAGCTCTAGATGTGGCAATCCTGCGACACCATTTCCTTACAAAGTGACCAAGGTAATGGTAATAAATCACCACTGCTAAGGTGCACGATTCAATGCATATATGGTAAGCGTAAGCATCGATCTTAAGCAATGAATTGATGGATTGTTAATTATCTACCATTAAAATCCACCAAGTGAAAGCTTAACCAAGGGTATATGTGTCATTTGGGCTGGTTGTGATAAGACTGGGTATAACGGAAAATAAGTCACTTGCATTGATCATATTCTGTTTATACACAAACATACAAATTTACAAGCACACACGCTTTACATTTGTATTCAAATATACCCAATGGAAACATGCCATCTCTTGTTACTATTGTTGCAAATACGTTCTCAATAAAGCCCTGTGCTTGTTTAGCACAGGACATGGTCAGGTTAAACAGAATATCTGGGGGTCAGGGTCAGGTCGAGCTCCCAGTGAGAGATACGTTTGACTGTGGCGCAAATCAAAGACTGCAACGATGCGGTGGATTGGCATCGCGGTCACAGCCACAACCCTATGATGACCGCTCGAGCAGTCGATCGTCGTGTCAGGTTCTGTCAATTTGATCGTCATCATCAAAGCTGCTCTTTCGCGACAGTCGCGTCGATCGCTGCCCCGATTTCTCCATCGACGCGGCTGTCGCGAAAGAGCAGCTTTTCGACATCATTACACAATCATCATTATAATTTTCATGACTTAGTTGTGTATGACACCCACACACACACAGTGTACGACACAACTAACTAATCCAGGATGTCTCGCGGTGCCAGAACAAGGAGTTGTACATTTGAAACAATTACTTGGCAAGGAAGTGATTGCAGACCAAATGCAACGTTCAAAAACAATCACTTTGAATAAAAGGCAAGTGCAGTGCGTGTGTGAAATGTTACTCAGCAAAATTCAATTGTTTCACACCGCGATTTTTGACGGGCAATTGCACAAGTATTGTATACACATACCCACCACAAACAAGAATAGCAAAAATGGAAAGCTAAACTTTGCCTGAGACTAATCTGTTTATTTTACAAGAGAAAGTCGTCCCACAAGTGCGGTGCCAAAACATCGAATGCCCATTTAGTAATTCTTAATGTCGTGCTCTGTTTTGTAAGAAAAAAATCATATTTGAGAAGTTCTTTCCATAGCCGTTCTTCATTGCTCTCTTTCTCCAAAGGAGAGAGTAGGAACACTTGACACGATGATCCTGACACAAACAGTTACGGAGAGCAATAATCAATGTACATTGTGTTTATATGGGGGAAATTTACTTTGAAAAAATATGACATTTTTATTTGGAATGACATTTATCGTCATCGCCAATGATTTACTTTAATGTGTAAAGTTGGTATTTCCCTTGAACTCATACAAACTCATGAAGTATATATTTTAAATGGATAGGCAAAACAATAACGTTCAGTACAGTATTAACCTTAATTATATTGTTAAGGAGAGCAAATGATCACTGAACACGGCTATTACGAGACAACAGCTATGCAGAGCAATTCTCACTGTGTACCCCGAGAATTGAAATCTACTTCTTGATTGCTTCCAAAAGCTGCTCTTTTGGGATAGCCAAGTCGATCGCTGCACCTCTCTCCTTCGCGGCGTTTCGCTTCCCACGTTCGAGGCATCCTCAGGTGTTCAACGTGGGAGGCGAATCGTCGCGAAAGAGAGAGGAGGAACGATCGACGCGGCTATCCCGAAAGAGCAGCTTTTGGAAGTAATGATCGTGCTTCAAGCCGTGAAAACCTATATCGGTACAAAAGCTACACCATCACACACAAAAAAACCCTTCTATCACTCGAATCCTGTTAAGGGATAAGTTGCCTTCACACTTTAAACACTCGACTGCAGATTTGGATTCAGCCAGATTGGCATGCAAGACAACCGTGTATTTGTGCAAAATCGCTTCCATACAATGTCTGTACGTAATGTATTTATCACCCAATCATTTGTACACTCAATGCATTTTCCATGCGGCCGTCTGTCGACCCTCATGGCTTGTGATTATTAGTGAATAGCGAGGGCTTAACTTGCGCAATATTTTTTAATTTCTCTGCAAAATGCTTCTGCTGTTTTTTTTTCTTTCCCCCAACGCCGTCAGAGTGCTGGTGTAGTGGTACTGATAGTAGTGGGCGACTGATAGTAGTGGTACTGATCGTATCTGCACCCGTGGGAGCGACGTTTTGCAGAGCGAATTGCATCCGTGGCTCCAAATAACAATCAAGTCCCATCGGTGAAGTGTTCGTTCCCATCAACTGGTTTCAGGTTCCAGTCCAGGCTAATATCGACACTTCGTCCCCCGCCGCCGCCCCCCAGCGGAGAGGGGTAAGTAAGTTACATATCAGAGCAACGGTGGCAATTTTGTCAAGACAATTAACCTGGGCAGATTACATTACAGACGTGACAAATTATAGACATCCCGCCGATTTCAAATAAACCTCTTCGCTTGAGTCTCAACAGGTAACTGAATATAGTGCAAAATAATTGGCTCGCAGACTAAATTGCCCGCAGTGCCCGATGGTGGACTGGCGTCCAATCGTGAGTTTATCCCTGCCTTGCGCCTTGTGTCTGCCGGGATCGGCTCTGGCTCACCGCGACCCTGTACAGGACTAAGCGGTTTCTGACAATGAGATGAGATGAGGTTGTATTTGCTCTACTGCTGTATGCTTTCACGCCCGACGAGACCTCAAACGTGGGAGGCAAAACGTCACGAAGGAGAGAGAAGGAACACTCGAAACTGCCTTCCTGAAAGAACAGCTGTGGAGAGCAACTATCATTTCTAACTCTTTTCAATATAAATACTCGTAGTTATTTCAACGGTTCACTCCCTCTGTGTATGCACACAACACGTGGGACGGTGGTGGCGCAGTGGCTTAGCGCGCCGCGCAATTAGCCTGGCAACCCGAGGCGTTTGAATGCTGGCGACAGCTGTCGCGAGCGGTGAGCTATGTCTAAACTGGTGAACACGTCCCCTTCACGAACCCCGCACTGACCGGCGTTGGTTCATTGCGGGTCTATCAAACAACCCGCAATGAACCAGGGCTACTCCTCTCCTTCGCAACATTTCGTTCCCTACGTTGGAGGTCGAATCAAGTGTGAGAGGCGAAACGTCGCGAAGGATGGAGGAGAGGAAACAATGGGCGTAGCTATCCCGAGAGAGCGGCTGTTGAGAGCAATTCTCTTGCATCAGCCGTGAAAACCCACATGATTACGAACTGCATCGTGCTTATATGGGGAGAAACTTACATTTAGGGGCGGTGCGGTGGTGCAGTGAGTAGCGCTGCCGCCTCACAGCAAGAAGTAACCGGGTTCGATTCCCGGCTCGGGTGCCTTTTGGTGTGTGCACGTGTCCGCGTGGGTTTTCGCTGGGTACTCCGGTTTCCTACCACAGTCCAAAGAGACGCTGCTGCCAAGGTTATTTGGCTTGCTGAGTAAATTGCCCCCCCCCCCCCCCC